>SRMA01025436.1:0-55102 GCA_007224835.1 Danionella cerebrum | reverse complement strand
TTATAAATCCTGTAAAGATATCGAGATATAGCAAAATATATCGAGATATATTTTTTGCTTAATATCGCCCAGCCCTACTTCAGAGGTTCCAATTTGCTAGGCACTCCAAGCTCTTGTTTGTCAATCCAAACTTCTTTGAAGACATTGCTCCAACTTCTTTGTTCAACTCCCTAATCCCCCCCAAAAAACATTGTGACACAGATTGAAACAGCAAACTGAGGGGACGGCATCCCATAAACACATTGAGTAAAAGTAAATGGTAAGACTACATGCACAAAAATTACTTCATGAATTAAAACCATATTAATATAAGGGAATTCAGAACGTTCTTGCACAGATTTATCTCCAAACACCGATGTTGCATCATAGGAGCCCTTTCAATGTTTATCTGTTCGTTCTATGCCTCAGTCTGCCGCTTCGATCTCTGGAGACTAAACTGAACCTCATGACAGGGACTCTTAGAGCATTCTGGGATAGCAGACCCCAGGGGACAGTGGGGAATGCGAGGGATAATCTCATTCATCAAGCTCTCCTGATATTACATACTAACTGATGAGGTTATCAAATAAATCAGTGCACAGCAGCAAACAAATAAACGCCACTGAGGAGGAATGAGCTTCAATATGTTCCCTCTGAGTGTGTATGTGTATGTGCGCGCGTATGTGTGTGTTTGTGTGTAATTGGTGCTTTAACGTCTCACTTTTAGAAGAGAAAAAAACGGCTCTAGAAACCAACAATCCGGTAACTAGTAAACTCTCCATTGCCAGGCCTCGCACCAGGAACCAGGACACTATTGAACTCTGAACTCACCACTCTTGCACTCTCTCTCGCTCTAACACACACACAAACCCCTTGCCCCCTCCCGCTCTCATCTCCTGAGGGAAGGCAGTTTGATGTTTTGCTGTCTCATCTGGATTAAACTCCGCTGTCACCTCATACCCTCTGTAATCCACAATAATCCATCAAATACCGAGCTGAGAGTGGTTAGACGCACTAAGAGTGTGTTATCTGCTGCACAATCCCTAGACTCCCAACACTGATGCTCTTACACTCTTCGTTAAACACCAAAGAATCTACTTGAGACCATTGAACTGGACTGAATCAAAGTCATGACAATTCACCACAGCTCAACCTTCACCGTACATTGTTCTTGTTCAAGTTTGTCTATTAATAAAAGATCAGAAGTGGAAATAAAGCGTACACTGTCCATCCACCCATCTGGACACTGAAGTATAGTATAGTCTTAAATAAAGAACAAAATTAAAGGACTTCATTTTTGTAGCTATCTGTGTAGGAGGTCTTTAAAATCCCCATTTATCATTATATTCAGTTACCACATTTTGAGAATGGAACGTGTGAATGGAACAATGCCACATGGAACTGGTTCAAGATTATTTTATCCGTAAGAGATGCAACAACTAATCAAATAATCAAGAATGCTACCATCGACAACAAATTAACATTTGGGGCATTTTAAAATGTGTGCAGCCAAAGTGTGTGAGATACCCCTCAGAACTTGTTTAAACAAAATGGTTTCCCCAAGCTTTGAGTCTTAGAGACTGTTCTGCAAGAGAAAGAACTGCTATTTTTATAGTTTACACGGAACCAGCTAGGAAGGAAACAGCTAATCAAGGATACTGACAAAATGAGCAATCGTGAATGATGAACCTTGTTTTTCGATTAGTTGGCACGCACTCTCCCCATTTCGAAACAGTTTGGATAAAGCGGCAACTGATGAGAGCAAAAATTACTGTTTTTAAAGTGTATTTTTTCACAATTGAAAAGGCCTTTATTGATATCTTGAATTTATAGCGTTTTATGAAAAAAAAGTGCATTTTTGGCGGAAAACAATCTTTATTCATACATTTTTGTAATTTTTTATGAATGTTTGGTACATTACATTTCTGAAAACCGCTTTCATTGTACAGAAAACAGATTTTAACTTGAATCAATCAAAATTGAGTTTTGGAAAAAACTATTCAATTAATAATTTACTCGGTTCGATCTTTGAATTATCTATAGTCTGTGAAATCTCTTATAGGGACATGTCCATCTGTAAATTAGTCTCCAATTAGTATTTATCATTTCCACATCTACCATGTACTATTTTTGGGCATAGGGTAATCTGATCACTGAAAAAAAAAATTTTTTCTTGAATATATTTAATCAGGATTGTGATCCTACCAAAAGAAAGGAAGAAGCTAATGAAAAAAAAGCAATTAATATGCACATTCATTAAGTCTAATTTCGATTCGATAACTGAACATAAAAATAATTGCAGCATATTAATAGCAGCAAAATAAACACAATATTTTATTTAAAATAACTGACCAACTCTTTCTTCAACCTTCCTTCAGTGTTAGCAGCTCATTTGGATGAAGAGTCGCCGACACATTGCTGAAAGAACACACCATATCAGTTCATGTGTGTTTGTACTGGTTTGACCTGCATCATGAAGCTTTAGCGTCCATGCTCTTATAAACCTGTGTGTGTGTGCGCGGGGGAGGGGGGGTTGTACGCGTGTGTGTAATAGAACTCATTCCTCATTTCACACCGAGATGAGATTCTCATGAACAACATAAATCACAGTCAAGCACTCAAGTTTGTGAAGGAAAGAGGGAGAAAGGGAGAGAAGGAAAGAACAGAAGAAAAAGCAGCTGTCGTAACATGAGCAAAAGCAACTGCTCCTGTTCCTCCTGTTCATCAGTCTGAGTGTGTTTGTGTGTCCTGTTCCGATGAGAGTCCAGCTACATTTTACAGCTCCTCCTTAAACTGATCCGAGTTCCAAACTCCTTCGATAGACCTCTATGGTCGATTTCTGTTCCCTGTAGTTCTAGCTTTAAGTCACAGCACTGCAGCACACAGACTTTAGAGAAAGTAGATAACTATGAGACTCAACCTGCCCCAGGAACTTTCAAGAAATAGAACAGACTTTAAACTTCTACAAAACCAAAAACAGTCTTGAAAATGGCATGAACTTTTATCAATTAAATGTGTTAAATTAAATCTTTAAAAACATTTTGTGGTCATTTTCTGTACAAATCCAGCTTCTTTTTACCAATTCTGTTTCATTACATTATATAATAATTGCACAACAAACCTGAATTGTACAAAACAATCAATTCTGAGAATTTTGTAATTTGTTTTGACTGTGAATATTGGTAACAAAGTTTTTTATATTTTATAACCAAAATCAGAGATCAAATAAAAATTCATAAGTCTCCCCATAAAGCAAAGACTAGGTCAAAACAAAATTGTTTAAAAACTTTTTTACGCTGTTCCAAGCACTTTTGTGCCATTGTGCTTTTTAGTGCCAGAACTTTGAAAAGTACAAGCAATACCACAGGTCTTGTACTTCAAATGGTTATCCATTCTTTTCACCACTATATGGCACTGATGACACCAATTTAGGGGTCTTTAAAATTAAACTAAATATATCAAAGCTAAAAACCTTTTTGAAAGTGTTAATTTAAGCGTTACTTGTTTTAGTTCTTTGCTTTAAATGTTGTAATCATAAATCTTGAACTTTTTACAAAATAACTAATGGCAGGGCTGTGCCACATAGTCTTATTTGTGTGAGTGCGTGTGTGTGTGGGTGTGTGTGCGTGTGCGTGTGTGTGTGTGTGTAGTCATTGATTATTTTTTTTCTTTAAAACATGCCACACTACACACAGAAGCTTCAATAGAGCGGAGTCCTCTGTTCTTTTTTTTATCTTTTAATTACAGAATCACACATATGTAGGAATCCCCCTCTCTTTTATATCATCACTTGGATAAGCTTACACGTGAATAATAACTGGTTATAAACCAGTCTTTCTTCAAAGAAAAATTGACTAATAATAAAGAATAATAAATAAACAACACAGTTAAGGTTAATATTGAAAACAGTTCTTTTTTAGACAATTTTAACTCATTTTCCCATACCACATAATTTCACATTGTTAAAAGTGGACGATATAAATCAGCACTTTAGCAAACATTATGAAATAAAATCTGTTAGAACGTCACCACAGAGGGAACACCTCAGCCATGTAAATGCTTCAAGTTCTGATTAACCCCAGAATCACTTAATGCAGATTTAGAACTATTTCGTTTTGTTTTTAGAGCCACCTCATCATTTCCTGGGCAAAAGCCTATTATTATCTGTCAAAATATAAGACATGGATTATTAACATTGTGCACACTTTTCTTAGTGTAGCTGTAAAACTGTTAACTTTGAGTCTTAAGTGTTTTTTTACATTGTTTTAATTACACTACTCAAAATAGCATTGTGCTAGCAACAGACAAAATGTATTAATTCCTTGAAATGCAAGTCTCTTTGGAAAAAAAAACATGTGTTCTACACATTTTCCTATTTAATGTGTAAACATCTGTGTTTATATCGATTGATAGATAGTGGGAAAAGGATTGTGTTGTTGAGGTTGGAGAGCTTTTGCGATATCTCCCAGCAATAACGGAGTGCTTTCCCTATCACCTCTTTCTCACTCGAGCTACTGGTCACTGTACGACTAAACAGAAATCATTACCTCACTGAAATCTTTCCAGCGCTTCCCAGTTCTCATTAATCACTGCTTGCCTTCTCACTCAAAGCCCGTCCATTCTCTTCTACCAAAGAACAGATATTATTCGAGAAAACAAGCCGCTACCTTTCATTGCAACGACTCCCATTCCCTGCCTTTGAACAGCATTGTATTTCTATAGTTAATCATATTCATAATTAGACACAAATAATTACCTGTCAATATTTCCATTACCAGTTCTTTTGAAACACACAATGATCGTCTCTAAATGGTGACATCTCTTATATTTCAGATCTGATTAGTTCTGTCCATAATTGTAGTGCGTTCAATAGATATTTCTGTTTTTGCATGAAAAAAGTCTCAGAATGACCTGCAGCACTAGATTTCCTTTTACCTGAGAACTTTTACTGGGACCTGTTTGTTGGCCCGGTTTGCACTTAAACAAATGAGTTCAGTTTACCATAATGCATACATTCGCTCAGGTCAGGAGCATTTTTACCATTATTGCCTTTTCTATGCCCCATTTCCCTGATGAGTGGTCATTTTAGCACAGTAAACTGGTCATGCCAACAAATCAATAAATGAGATTCAATGCAAAATGATTTCATCATCAATAACGGTTCATTTTATTGCTATGCTGTAAAGGCAGTCCTGATATAAATCAAGCCAATCCGATTGAACTGCTCAGATGATTAGGTGAAATCCTTTTGAAAAGCTTTCAAGATAAAGTAAATTTATGCATATGTGCGGGACAATCAGTAGATTAAAAGAAAACATTTCCAACCAAATTTTAGTAAACCCCTTGTATTTTTACTGGACTCATGATATTATCATTTCAGTTCAGCTGGTTTCAGCGTATTGTTTGCTGGCACTCTCAGCACCTTCTCTACATTAAAGTAGTCAACAAAAAAAGTAGTCAGATGATATATCCAACTTTATTTATAGAATAACAAGGTTATCCAAAGTGCTGTACACAGTCTAACAAGAGTAATTAACATTGTAAATAAATAAATAAGTTTGATAAAACACAGGGGAACAACAAAACAAGTGGAGGAATAATTAAAACAATAGGAACGAACATCTGAATTAAAAGGTATTGTAAAAAGTGAGAGGAGAAAGAGTCTCCCATGAGTTTTCTCCGAGTTTTTGAGACTGGTCAGCTGACCTGAGAGAGTGAGCAGGGATGTAGAGCTGGAGCATGTCTGACAAATACTGACGGGGTAAACCATGTAGGGATTTAAATTGCAAGGAATTGCGGAAAAAAATCAAACGAATCATTAATGCGTTTTACTTTCATTTACTCTTTAGAGAAGTGAAATGTATTATGTGTAACATGTAGTTCTGTACGTAGAAGTGAACTTCAAGACCTTCAACTGTTTAGGGGGACAGAGCTTTTGCGACTCTAGAATGCTCTTCAACAGAAAAACTCAGTGTGCTCTTTTTAAAGAAAAATCTTGAAGGCCAAAATACACCAACCTGAGTTTTGTTGCAACGTTTCATGGCGATCTAAGACCATGGGCGCCAACGGGACATCACATGTCTTATTGTAGTGTGATTCACATTTGCATACAGAGTAGATGAGTTAGGGAAGAAACAACAAGATTCAAACACACGGAGTCTCAAAGATCCAAATTGCTAAAATGATCTGAACTGCGATGAACTGGCGAGTCGTGGTGACCTGTCTAGCATGTGCCTCCGACTCTTGACCAATGCTGTTTGATAAACACTTTAAAGATTACAAAAATGATGAGAAGTGAATCCATAGTACTGCAAACGCCATCTTCAGGCAGGGAGCATCATTGCATCAATAGTTCCTCGACAAGAAGAGCACCCTGCTGAGAAGAGGCCTTTATACACAGTTCTCAGTTGCATTTCATTAGCTTATTCGATTAATCAGTAGATTGCTGTGGTCGATTAACCAAAAGATTATCCAAAGCATTTATAGTTGCAGCCCTTTTACTTGAAATATTTACCGGCACCCAGATTTTTTTTTTTTTTTTTAGTTCACAGTGTAAAAACCTTCATATGAACTGAAGAACCTACTGTCAGCCACCTATAATTGAAATATCTCTCATTTTCCCCCAAACACAAAGAAACTGGTGATAAATCATTTTAAAAATTCATTTTAAAAGATTGTTGCAGTTGGTCAAGGACACTTAAGCAGGTTTGTTCTACTCTTGGGAACATTCCATCAATTTTATTTACCCACTTACCGCTGGTTAGTGTTTGCCCTGGGGCCATCTCACATTGGTAAACCCTGGACAGATTGCCATTCCATTACAGAGCCACATTCACTCATTTCCTCACATCACAATTCACACAATCTGTGCCCACCCCTCCTCTGATGAAAATGTGTGTTCATAGTCTCTAGATGCTTCCATGGTTTATTCCCAGAATGCTTAGGGTTTTACTCAAACAGCTTGGCGCCACATAATTATACACTGCCTCTGCATTATGCTTTCTCTGCTTTGGTATCTAGACACTTTCTGTGAGCAAAATAAAATGTGTTTGTAGATTATAAGCTTTTATTTCTTAAGATAAATTGTAAACACTGATTTAAAATTGGCAGCAAAGAAGAGAAAATAGGCTGGTAATTTTGAGAAATCAACAGCATATTTCATTGAGAAGAAATGACGGTAAAGAAAGTGAAAAAGTTATTCATGGTCATACTTTCGTAAAAATGTGACCATCTTTATTTAACTTTGTTATGTCTTATACCATTCTGAACTCTTCTTAAAAATAAAAATACTTAAAATCTGAAAATCAGAAACCATTACATTCCTGAAGATGTAGTCATTGTTTCTGAGCACATTCCCACTTTCCCACAGACACAGACGGCAGTCTGACCACATGCACATGTGTGCGCATGTGTGTGTGGACGGCTGCACAAGCGTGTGTGCGTGTCTGTGTGTGTGTGGTGGGGGGTTTGACTGGATCATATTATTGCGCTGAGGTGTCGGGTCTGAACTCTCTCTCTCTCTCTTTCTCTCTCTGGTGAATAGTTAGCGCTTATTGGCGAAAGAGTGGAAATCGAAAGCTTTCCAGGGTGATAGTTATGGGAGGTAGAATTGCAGAGAGAGAGATATCAGGAGGAAATAAAGGCTATGAGCGATCGACTCACACAGCCCTCACTGACTAGACTCGTCTGTTTCAAAGCTTTTAACTCCTTTATAGATTCCCATCACATGCTCAGCATCAGGATTTTAATTCCTGAACCACTTTTATCAACTTTAATTTTGCAGGTTTATTTCTTATGCAGATTTTCTATTTATTTGCAGCATTTTTGAAGATTTTCACAAAGGTTAATAAGAAGACCCAGGAACGATCTCAGAAAAACTGTCCTGATTTGTTTATCTGTTGGCGTTCGGAGCTGAGAGTTTGCTTTAAAAGTATTAACTGTTATAATAAAAAAAGAACTAAGATGAAGAAACAATAGAACTAGTGAAAAGCAATGATAAAAAAAATGATAAAACGAAACGGGGATTGGGGGGGTGGAATGTGACAGAATAAATTAATCAAGTGTGAGAGAGAGAGAGAGGGGGGGGGGAAAGAGTGACATAAAATGATAAAAGATGAAAGAACGAGATAAACAGTACAAGAGAAAGAAAAAAGACAGAATTAAATTAGAATGCTTAACAAGGAATGCATGAGGAGAATAAGAAAAATTACTCAATGAGAGAGAGAAAAAGAGAAAAATATGACAGAAAGAACAAGAAGAACTAAACAAAAGAAAAGGTAATAAAACAAACAGAAAAGAGCAGAAAATGACAAAGATGTGAAAAAATAATCCCAAGTGAAAAGGATCGGAAAAACAATCAGGGAAAACAAAAGCAGATATAAGAGAAACAAAAGGAAATTCAAAAGGTGGAAAGAGAGAAGTGATTGAGCAGAAGACAAACGGTCCAAGACCCTGAACGAATCGTTTATGTGAAGCAGACAAATGTGATGACAGGACACGCTTAAGCCAATCACTCTCCTAAAATCCACCCTTGCGCATCATACAAAATTCCAGCCTGAAACCTCGTCTTCCATCTTTGCTAACTACAGCTTTTCTGCATAAGAGGAAAATCCTAGACGGTTCAAACAGCAAACCCCTGATCGGTCTCAAGCGAGCAAGACTCTTGAGATTTGTACCTTGAGAAATATATTTATTTATGCAACAAAATTTGGGATAAATTTACATTCCAACCACAAAAAACTTATATGAAACGTTTTAGCATGAGGCAGCTTTTGTGGGTGAAGCGTTTCCTTGTAAACCACATGCATTCATGGTGCTTCGTGGAGGTCAGTACTGGACGCAGAGAGGAGGCGGACTGACCACCAGAGGAACACCAATCCACCATAAACTGCAGCTGACCTAATGACTTTTAACCTTCAAATACGGGAGATGGGCCAACAAGTAATCAACCAAATAGATAACGTCATCATCAGCTATTCTTCATCTGAAATGAGGAGACACAACAGCGTTGGAATCTCTCTCAGAGTGATGGCCAGAGGAGCATCAAGCACGCGGATAAATTCGGCAACAATGTGAGAAATACTAAAATCCGCCTATCATCCAGCCCTAAATCACAGCTGTGGTGCATCACAATCTGACAATTGAGACAGCATGGGTTTGACTGCTCAAACCTTCTCTAATCTCACTCCCTCTCCAGGAACATGACAAGCGCTTAATCACGCATCAGGGTTTATAGACTCAGATATACAACACATGAATAATTTTTTTCTTTAGTGTAGAATGTGTAAACATGTGTTTGCTTAACTCGAAATCAAGTTACGGGTCTTTCCACCAATGACACACAGTGTCAAGAACAGATCAAGTGACACAATATAAACACAATAAAAAATACATCCATAATTGGTTACAAACTAAACACGTTTTTATTTGAAATAATACATTTCTCAATAATTAAATGTAAATTTTGATGCCATCCTTGCACACTACTGTATATTATCCCCGTAGACCTCTTTCAACCCCGTTCACTGAGGACAGCAATGGAAAATGCCTCTGCATGAGGGGAAATATGTTATTAACATGGCAGCTTTTAGAATAGATTGAACACAAATACACACAAACACACACGAGAAATATTCAATAACAATTTCAGTAAATAAAATGACCTGTCCATCAATAAACAACCCAGAAGTAAAAAGTACAACAAGAGTTTACAATAATAAAGGAGTAATAAAACAATACATATGTATAAAGGTAACGAATGTGTTTGGTAATAGTGATGAAGTGGCATTATATCAGCGCAGTTTATTTGTTTTACACCCCCCCCCCTTTCACACACACACACACACACACACACACACACACACACGCTCATATCCAGTTCCATGCAATATTTAAGAGAGCTGAATAAACCCTCATTTATGATTTATCTCAGAACTCCTCACAGACTGTCTCACACTTCCAGACTTGTCTCTCTCACACTCTTCCTCACCTGCTCTTCCTCACCCCCCTCGTCCTCATGGCGCGTTGTTAACAAGCGGGTTCGGGTCAAGAGTTTGTTCGCAGCTGATAAAGATGATGCAGATTTATAATCCAAACGCAAGCCTGTCCGACGGTCCGCGCTCTCTCGCGTCACCTCTCGAGCAGATTGCGGAGCGCGTGCACGTGCCACAGGCACGAGCGGCAGCCGAGAGAGACTGAGAAAGTGTGACTGAAGGAGAACGAAAGAAAAAAGAGAGAGAGCGCGAGGGAGAGAGAGATCGGCTAAGAGTGCGATAGAAAAGGGCAGAGAGAAGCGACGTGACGTCACGCGCCCGCAGCGAGTCCCGGAGAAACGCTGTCGAAAAAATGTACGAAGAAATTATCCGTTTGTCGATTCAACGCTTTCGTTTGGGAGCAGATGTGTTTTGTAACGGCAGAGAGGCAACGCAAACGAATTGTGAGATAAACCGTTGTAATATGAGAAAGGGGTCGCTTCAGTGCCATAAATAGACTTTTCCTCCCCTCAGTCACACCGTCAACTGTTAGGAACTCCGAAACATTCATCCTCGAATGTGAGACCATTTTTGAAGCATACGCTTTTAATTCTGTACAAGACATTTCATATAGTAAGACCACATCTCCCTCCATTGTGTTAACTATAATTAAATAGTTTAGCACGTCATCGGAAAATTATACACTTTTATGCAAGTGTCGTCAACTCGTCAGTAAGAAAAGTCGCTATTGGCGGACTTAAAAAGTCACAAAAATCGCTAGATGACGTCGTCACATCATTTGCATCAAGATCACGTGAAGTGAATGAAATGTGTTCCCCCAAATGCTATTTTTTAATGCCAAACAAATACACGTTTCATATCATAATTCCATAAAACACACATTATTATTTTAAAACTCAGTGATATTTGAGTTAAATAAAGTTAATTGATTTATGGATAAAATTAGGAATTAGCTCTAAATATTAGACCTCAACATTAGTTTGGTAATCTCAGTGACGCTAGACCTCCCCACAGGTGAATCCAATCACGAGAAAGTATTTAAAGGAGACGAACTGTGGGTGTTTAACCTCTTTGCATCTTTGAAGAGTGGTAACATGGGAGCCTCAAAACAACTCTCAGATCACCTGAAAATATTGATTGTTGAACATTATGGTTTAGGAGCAGGATACAGAAAGCTTTCTCAGAGATTTGAGCTCTCAGTTTCAACTGTGAGGGATTGGAATACCAGAATTACAGTTCTAGTTAGGGCCTGAAGTGACAAAGAAAAGAAATCAGATGATACATTTTAATCAGATAATTAAAATGCAAATAAATGTGTATAGGTTTGAACAACCAATGTTAATGTGTAATTGTGTGTAAGTGTCATGTCGTGTTGTTTGTGTATTGTTCCAAAAATGTTGTGGTGCGCACCTATTTATGTGTAAGAGCATCTTTGTATGTATGCTGGTGTTGCGAGTTTCGTCTGTACAAGATTTGCTCTGTCGGCTGAAGTGTAATGAATCACCTGGGCTGGTACATGTTCTGATGAGTGCTTGCGTGTGTGTGTGTGTGTGCGTGTGTGCGTGTGTGTGTGTTTGTGTGTTATTTGTTTTGATGCTTGATGGGTGATGTCCTGACCCAGTTAAAACAGTCAACAGAGATTCCTGTCCAAGAGCAACACACTGTAGTTTGAGCCTTTACATTATATGCAAGGGTATAAAATTTACACTATATGCAACAGTGTGAATATCCACCTTAACTTAGTCTCCTACATATGCAAAAGAGAGCAAAAGAACACTGACGGTGTTCTGTTGTAGCATGTATGGAAACAGAATCTGTGCAGTGCTTCGGGGGACACTTTCTTTCTTCACCTTTACCTAAGCTGATCACACACACCTTTACATAAGCAGTTTCTGTATTTACATATTAACAGAACATATAAACTTACAAACTACATGTCAAAAAGTTGACCATTAGTATGAATTATCCAGTGGGGGTAGACAACTCCCACTTTCATTAGAGCCTCAGCTAGATTTGGGGAAGGCTGGTGACAATAAACCTGTTTGGACAATATTCTCCAAATCAGTCTGTCCTGTTCTGGTGACTACACAAAAGAAGTGGTGGACACCACAAGTAAAGGATGCCGAAAGTGCACTAATTTTTGTACTGCTGACTGATATTCAGTCCACTTTTGCACATATTTCCATTTCTACTTGCACTACTTAATGTCTAATTTTGATTTTATACATTGTGTCTATTTTTTATTGTTATACTGTGTTGGAATGTCTTTTTGTAAATTTAGAATTTCTATTTTGTAAATTTAGAATGTCTATTTTGTAAATTTGGATTTATGTTTTATTTTTTATTACCTATTATCTTGTCTTGTCTTTGTGAATCTGTTGCACTGTAGTGCCTCTGCAGAAAAACATATTCCTCGTATGTGCAAACATACCTGGCAATAAAGCTCATTCTGATTCTGATTCCTAAGTGGATAGAAAATATATTTACCTGAAAATATTTTGGGCAAATAGCACTTACTGTTACTTAGAATTTTACTGAAAATGGCTATGCTTTCATGATGTTCAAAGTGAAATTCACAATGTACTGCATGCTGTCTCTCTACCTAAATGTAGGAATGTATGATAAAAGATCCAAGCTGAATCTAAAACCTAGATGAGGTGGAGCTCAACAAGTTCAAAAAAGATTCAATGGAAGACTTTAAATCATTGCATAAACAACTAAACCACCATAATATACTCTCCTATTGCTATTTATTCAATTACTGGGAATTTGCAAGGATATGGGCAAATGAACTTGCAAGACTAATTTTATACCAAGAAATTAAGTAAAATTTCATGAAAGTTTAATTACAGAGCACTTGAGCACATACAAAATAGGGAAAGTGCATCTATCTAAAACATTCTCAGCACTTGATCAGCAAGCCATTCCACGGTGGTCCATCAATTCAAACAAGTTAAGAAAAGGCCAGCGTAAAAATAGTAATATCACCTTGAACCCCTCAATGGACAATGCCAATTAAATACCATTTAGAAGGGCATTCCATAGCCTCAACCACAGCGCCCCATACATTTAGGGATAACCAAGAGGCTCCTGTCCATTGATCTCAAGAGACCTTGTGTGGCAAATTGGGGTCAAAAGATCACCCAAGTAATGATGGGCCAATCCTTTAAGTGCTTTAAAAAACATCAGCATGTTTACTGGCATCTGTATTTGACAGGAAGCCAGTGCAATGAAAACAGGACTGGTGTAATGTGTTCATGCACTCAGACCCATGAAAATAATCTTTCAGCCTAGATTGGAGCCCCATAATGACTTATTTAGGGAAGCACACAAACAGGGCAATATAGTAGTCTTATCATGAAATGCTAAAAGCATGTATGCCAGTTGCTGGGTCCAATGAGGGTCTTACAAGCATCCCACATTCTAAAAGTCATACTTTAGTACATTGTTTAGACTGAGGTCCTTTATAAGAAAACAAAGATTAATGTCATCTGCATAAATAAAAATCGAGATCATGGCACCTGATAATATCGTCTATGGTGTAGCTTGGCACACCTTTGGAGGTTTTTCCACCACTTTCTCTACTTAATATCAGTTGCTGGGCCCTTTGCCAACATTGAAAAGTTTCATACCTCAATAAATTGTTTCAACTGAGGTCAGAGTCCAGTCTGTTGTAGGAAAACCTAAATAAAAGATCTTGATACCTGATATTATCGATAATTTCACCTACGGCCAGTTGGCCAAGCTTTTGTAAGCTTTTTCACCACATTCTCTATGTAATGTTAAGACTTTTTACTGCTATAAAGTGAGAAGAGTTGCACTAAAGTGGTGCTGTAGTCTAATTGGTGAGAGAAAGTGTGGCATCACATTGTTTTAATTGCTGATTGCTCATAGGTTCTATTCACTGATTGGCCAGAAATGTGTTACTACAAGCATTATTGTTTAGTGTTTAGTGGTATTTTTAAAAAATTAAATGACTAACCAAGGGTCAAATGAGGATGTGTTGACCTTTCTTTCTTTGATTGCAGAAGAGCGTGTTCAGTGAGAGCCTGATGGCACAATGGGAATTGAAAAGGTCTACCAAGAGATTGCACTACTTATTTTGACGCATGGCTAGACCTTTTAACAGTTCAGGGAGAGAAAAAAAACTGGACTACAGCACTGTTAAGCACAATTCCAAAAGTGGTTCAAAGAGAAAAACCTGGAAATGGTATGCCATGATGGATGCCATCTATAGTAACAGATCGTCAAGCCGCAGGAGGGAAGATCCACGGGAATCGGCCATGCCGCAGAGCACACCATTGTTGAGCATTGTGAAAAACACTTGCTATAGTTTAGTGTTCTGTGGTTAATATGTGCTACAGACGTAAGTAATGCCGGGTCAGAACAAAGCCAGCGTCACCAATCAGAGCAAACCGGGTCAAACACCACTTTACCACCACGGTGTCTTAGAGTTAAAAGTAACAAAATGTCTGTGTGGTTCATCGGCATTAGGGTTCTTGTTTTTGTAACAAGAGTGTTATTTTCTTCCAGGAAAGAGAAAGTATAGTGAGGAGAATCTGTTTTTTTTTTTTTTTTTGTTTGTTGGCAAGTTTGGAAGGAGCGTTTAATGGGGCGCTTAATGGATAAGATGCCCCCGGAAGCAAGAGAGGCCAAAGAACAGGAACGTGAACTACACAAACAGCACATTGCTCAGACAGCTGCTTCCGTTTTATTGTTTTTAAATATTATAGCAGAGCTTTTCAGGGTTGCGTGTCACAGTAAACTTGAACTATAAAGTGTGTCTCAAAGGTTGAATTGTATAGTTTGTAAATAAATTGACTTGTAGAGTTTTATATGTAAGGGGGGGGGGGGGTACGCCCTGAACAGGTCACCAGTCCATCGTAGTCTTTAGTCTTTATATATTATTTATTTATTTATTTATTTATTTGTTTGTTTGTTTATTGTGCAGTCCTGAACAAAAAATCTCACCACTAGCAGCTGTAAAATGCAAAAGTACTACTTTTTGTTTTATATACAATTAGTAAATACTCTGCATTTTATACACTTCCCGTGATATTTGATTAATATTAGGCCATCTCTGTTTGCACAAATAGATTTTACAGGAACAAGGCAATGTCATCTCCATTTTAACCAACCACACATATTCTAAACAAATTTTCAATAAATGGTTTTACCGTTTATCAGCAAAGTGTAGCCAGAATCCTGCATTTGGTGTATTGATAACAAATTTCAGGAGGAGCTTTAACCAGCCACTCTTCTGCAGCCATCTCTAACTGGTTCCTGCTGGCTTATGTTTTCAGTAAGCTTATGTCTGTTGATTTCAAAAACACCACACAGGGGTCTTTGGGCTCTAAAGCAGATGTTAATTATAAGCGAAAGTGCTATGCATCAACTTTACTAGATGTTTTTACGATGCTAACAAACTGCTCATCCACAAAGAATGACCTCTTTATGAATGGTAATTCTCTACGAATCTGCCCCAAAAGCCTCAGAAGATATTGAAACCGATGCTAGCCTCTCAACTCTCCCATACCATTATGTAATACCCTCGGTTCTCTCTTCTTGTGTGCTCTCAAAGGCACACTCTCACAAATAATAGCTACTAATTAAACAATAAATTCCTTGTCGTGTCAGAAATTAGCAAATAATCAAAAACAAATTAAAGGGAACAAGAAACAACCCTACGCCGAAACAGATGTTATTTATGAGCTAAGGAGCTAGGAACCAACTTTACTAGAGTGCCATGACGTTAGCTTTTGTAATGTAAACAATCTACTTATCTCCCAAAATTTCAATAACCATATTTATCGAATTTAAATGAATTCATAACTAACAGTGCCACGGAAGTACAATCTCTGAAACACATCACTAGGCTCTGGGTTAACTCCCCCAGTTTACCCAGAGCCTAGTTGGATTTTGAGGATCAGCAGTGAGGTCTGTTCCAGTTGCAGCAGTCAAGCAGTTGATTATATGGACATAAATGTTTGTTTAAAGACCTAATTCCCTACTTGCTCACCCTTCACACCGACAGATGGTGGTTGGAATAAATATTTACATTCTCTATCCTTTCCTGCTTGATTTTGTGTAAAAAAGTGTCATTGCTAGCTATTTGTTAGAATGTTTTTATTATTTTTTTAAGTGTTGTGATGCCCTAAACGTGGGTTCACTGTACTTTAGACGAATCTAGTAGAACAGGTCTGATCAAAAGATCTGTATATTCAAAGAGCTGTATATTCTAAAATTAGCCCTTAACTAACTGCTGTAAAAATAGAACAAATCAATATTTAATTTGTCATTTTTTGCATAAATCAAATTTTTAATAAAAAGCTATATTCTCTTAAATTAAGCTTTAATAAAAATCTACTTTTTATATATTTATTTATGCTCTTTAATTGCCAAGACTTTACACAATGTCACTGATTTAGGGAAAATACTTATTTCCAATGCGAAAAATTGTTTTATCACATCATTAACTACATTGGCAATGGTGGATTTTTAGTTTTTGCGTAGCATCAGATTTTCATTTTCTCCCTAATTTATTGTTCATGCCCCATTGACTCCAAAGCCATGACACCAAATATTCATGCATTCTTGAATGTTGGTGGGCATTCCTGTTGGGAAGTGGTAAAATTTGAGATTTTTACTGTTTATCACCAAATTGAACCATTAGTCCTTGCGAAAGGCCATTGAAAAAAAAAAAACTTTCTGACTGATATGTGACGTTAAATGCAACACAAAAGATTAGTAAATTTGCTTTTATTTTCCTGATAAAATTAAACAAATCTTGATGCTCAAACTTTAAGTCACCCCCAAGTCATTGGTATTTAAGTTTATTTGATCACAATAATCACACCGGCTTTCACTCACTGTATAATTTTTTTCATTTAATTGTACTCTAATTGCAAGGGAAAACGATTTTTTGTAAACTTTTTAAGCTACCCCCCCCGCATTGTCTTGCAATGCAAACAGTTTCTTTTTAAACAGTATCTGGGTGTGATAAACAACATAAAAGGGTTATGTTATGAATTTATTTTGAATAAAATATGTGATAAGCATTTAGAATAAATGACCTCTCTAGACTAGCACTGGACCTTTTAGCAATTTGAAATAAATCTTACCTATTATTTTCCACCTCCTCAAAATGCTTTGTTTTCCCCCGTCCTTTTCATGCCCATTATTCTGCAGTGCCGCTCTCAGTGTCAATTTCTTTTAATGGTGCTAAATCTGTGTCATTTTAACATAATAAAAATAAAGGAATAGTTTAGATTTTATTGTCAAAAACATGTATCTCTGGCTAATTTTATTTAATATACAGTATGCTTCACATTAAATAAACTTTTTTATTTTCAAATGGAGATGTGTGAATGCTGTATTAAATAATCAATTTTTCTGTGTTTTTTTTTTCATATTGTTTCACAAATTTTTTGTACTTATTTACTCTACTTACTAAAGTAAGTAGGTTTTTTCCCTTTTTTTGGAGGAGTTTGGCAAGTCCATGGAAGTTTCCCACAAGGAAATACTGGCACATCATCCAACTCTTCAGGAGGGGGAAATTGTGCTCTCAGCAGTGCTCTGCTGAGATGAAGGCCACAGCAGTCCAGTGGTGCACGATTTACTCTCTGAGTGAACATCTCAGTCAGTTGGTCTCACCATAGTTGATGGAGAAGGTGATTGGTGAGAAATCAATCTCTAAACTGGGCGCTGAGTAGATAGAACTGGGAGAGAAGTGTTCCATTGATTTCACAGCACACACAATGACAGTGAATCCCCAGCCTTTTTCAGCATTCTTCAAATTATCTCTTCAGCTGTTTTTGACTGTGTTTCAGCTCTTCTGCGGTGTTTGCTTACAATTAGAGAAGGAAACGATTCTGCTGAGAGAAATACGAGCTGTTTATTAACCAGCATGACCGTGAAGATCCACCAGAGTCAATGAATCACTCAGTTGAATTACACTCTTCATTATTCCTGAGCCATTACTTTCCTCATCATAGACACACAGCAGCCTTGAGCTCAAAAACCCCATCACAAAAGCCATAGAAAAAAAACACCCTGATGAGACGTAGCAGAGCTGAGCAAACGTATTCAACTTTATCATGAGAATACTTATCAAAACTAAGATAAAACATCAAATGGTGGGACAAATAATCGATACTAAACTGAAACACTGTTCAGTACAGTGTTCGATGTTTGCTGGTTGTTTTTGGACAGTGAATATGAAACACTTTTTAATGTTGGTTCTGAATTCACCATTCTCTTTTTTACTGCATCCCTTCAATAGTATATGCATCAGCAGTGCGGCAAGCTCTCATTACACATATTTAATTTTGTATGAAGAATCTCAAAGTTGAAAGTATGTGGTCAAGTGATTATCAGGTCAAATGTAAAGGTTTAAACGTTTAGATGTAAGGGTGCGATTCTAAAATTCCTCTTTGTTTAAGAGATATAAGAGGGAGCTGCTGTCAGGTCCAAGCTTGCGTTGAGAGAAGAGCCATCGGCAGTGAGTGAAACTAAATCACAGTGATATTTGAGACTCATCAGGTCTGTTAGATGTTCATTCATTTCCCAGTGAACATAAACACTGATGTTTCATTGAAATTTAATTTGGTAAATATTCAAACTTTTTAGTCATTATTTTTCTCTGCAGATTTATTTTGAATGCGAAAAAAAATGTGTATAAATGATCTCAGTGGTCAAAAGAGTGCGAGAATTTCACCCAACAGTGAAGTATGGTGGTGGCGGCATCATGCTTCAGGGGAGAGAACGTTTGATGCAATCGAGGAAAAGATGAATATGACAAAGTACTGGGTTATTTTGGATGAAACCCTTCAACTGGACAATGATTCTAAGCACACAGCTAAAACAATAAAGGAGTAGCTTCACAACAACCAATGACAGTTCTTAAATGGCTCATCCAGAGCCCTAACTTAAATGGGACATCTCTGGCGACCTTATATGGATGTTCACTATCCAACCCAAAAGAATTGGAGAACTTTCTTTGAAATTAAGCATGGCATATATTAGAAAAAATGGTATTACATTTAATCCATACATGAAAGTGGTGCAGGATGGTTGTCTGAATAATCAAGGTATATATTTATCCATAGATGAAAGTGGTGCTTTCATTTCAGTGTAAACAATCTTACACAGTTTTTTTTTAAGATTAGATCTGATCTCAAACCAGCAGTCTGGATCAAAATACCAAAAAAAAAGTAAAATCAAGCTTTCATTCAAACGATCTCCATCACCCAGTTCGAATGAAACACTGAACCTCACAATATGCACCAGTTAATCAGAATGAAGCACTCATTGGCAGAGTTAGTGGTCGTTACTGGCTTGTCTTTATCAGCTCTACTCACTTTCTCTCCCACTCAGACAGATGGTTTAATCTGTTCAGCTGGTTTGTGACACAGTGCTCATTAATATCCTTGACAGCCCTGATTAGAACTCATCAATACACACCCTAACTCTCTGAGCAATTAACAGTGTGTGTGTCTATGTGCATTCTGATACAGAGCTGACATACAGTAGAAAGGTATTACTAATAAACCAACCCTCCCTCTCTCTCTTTGGTTTGGTGCTTATGAATTTGCTGAGCTTTTGTTCTCTCTACATCTTGCTTGTCCAATCAGAACAATTACTGAGCTGTGACTGACAGAGATGGATGCCCCGCCTCCGCCAGCAGCAGCAAAGCATGCTGAGAGATTCTAGACAAGGGTGCTGACACACACTTGCTTTCAGAGCGATACAAACACACAGGCGCGCAGACACACACGCCAGAAAACAAACACAAAGTAGAGTTTGATTTAGTAGAGCTCAAACGATAATCTGAGACACACACAAAGAGAGAGTGACCAAATCGAAGAGGACAACACTAGGTTCAATCATATTGTTCAAATTTCTCTTCTTTTTCAACATTTGTGTCTGTATTCTATGTCTATAGTTTGTGTAAATTTCTAAATATATTATTATATACATTTTAAATAGCTACAGATGTGATTTAATCACATTATCCATTATGTCATAACTTGAATAGTTTACTTTCAAAAAACAAGAGTGCATCTAACTCTTGTAAAAGTACACTTGGTAATACAAAAACATGAGAGGAAGTTGCATGATATCCATCTTCCCCATGAGAGACATGGAGTAGGCTGTTCTCTCAGGAATGTCCCTTCCCCCTCCTCCTCTTCTTTCTGTAATTTGTTCTTCTCTCTCTATCCACTTTGTTAACTATTTAGCATCCTAATGTTTTAATACTAATAAAGAATCAAAGATACGGGTTAATAATTAGGCGGCACTATAGACATGGCTGAAATTTTGGACCATAAAGTGTGAGGTGGGCCCACCTCTCAAGGACCCCCAGAACTGGAGATATGGGTTGCCAGGTTGATACAGGTTTGTTACCTTCTTAAACCTTGCTTCCAGCGTCTTTGTATGGATTATCACAATACATCAGTAACAGTATATTCTCTTAAATCAGATTTAAGCTGCTGCAACATTTCAGGCCACTATTGAATCTGTTCGCCCATTCGCTTAGGAGATTGGTGCAAAGACATCAGTAAGGAGTCAGGTGAACCCCTGAGGAGGCGGAGCTTCAGAAACAATGTGTCCATGTTAATTGGAGAGCTGTCTGATCTCACTTGCGTGAAACTCTAACTTCATGACTTTATTATATGGACCTGCTTTGTAGTCTGATATATAATCCATATCCATATCTGTATAAGGTAAGCTGTCCGGACCTGCAATCTGTATCCCTTGAGTGAGGTGTTGGGGTGGAAGAAGGGGAGAAACTTGGACAATGTCAAGTGTGGTTGATTCTGCTTATATATGGGCAAGAATAATGATTGATTGAAATCACCGGTGTCATGTACTGATAACTCCTCCCGAAACTTGTACAAACATCATTTAAAAAAATATTTTAACTCCTGTTTGTGTGCTATTTAAATAACAGCAACTAAATTATGGCAGGTTTTTGCCGTAACAGCCATCTCTCTAGGTGCCATCCTTCTAGGAGCCTCTAGGGTTCTCTGGATGACATTCAGAAAGGACAAGACTCTGTCAGACTGTATCTCAAAGACCCTTTCCTCAAACACTTATTTGCCATGAGGTGATTTCCCAAAACTAATTCCACTGTTTTCACCTTTCAGTAATTGACCAGTAACAATCATGTTACAATGGTATCTGGTGGGTTTATCTCATCAAATTTTCTGCATGCTCTTTTAACCCTGGGTGAAATATGACGTCCTGTAACCTGGCGATAAGTTAGCAGATGTCCAAGAGGTCAACTCAGAAAAGCATATACAAATTAGACTTCTTAGGAACTGGTCATGAAGTCAGCTGACTAAGCGTGCAAAAGCATGGTTGTGCTCTGAAATGTTTTATATGTGATCGATGCCTTTTCCATAGGGTCACCAAGTGAGTGAAGGTGAATTATTTGGTTACCCATGCTTCACTTAAGAAGGGAACAAGGATATTATGTTCCCTTACCACAGCCTTGATTTCAGGCATTAATAATGTCAGTTTGTTTCCACATCCTTGGGGAAAAATGCTCTTTACTACCACTCTTAATTTTATTTACACACTCTTTACTCCAGCTCTCGAATCTAGATGTTAAATATATATTTTCTGCTCATGATGTTTTTTTACACAGACTTTACTCACACTCTAGTATTTTATTTGTAAACTCTACTCATGTTATAGACTCCACACACTCTGTTCATGCAGAGAAGTGATGGTGTTTTACCTCTCGAAGCTGAAGATGCAGAGGATTGGAGGGCTGAAACACACACAGAAACAGTTTGATTAGTGTACAGAGACACAGTCATATTCTAGACAACTACAATAGCAGTTTGTTCGTGTTTTTTTAATGACGATTAACAAATATTGTACAGCTGACTGAGGAACTCAATGGAATAAGAAAGAGATGAACATGATTTTAAACTGACCTGTCCTTCAAATGATTTCAATTCTGCTTTGACAAATAATTAAATTCAACATGAATTTAAATAGTGAAATTTATATTGAACTGAATAAAATGAAATAACTTTTTAATTAAATGAATCTTAGTCTGATTACTTGCATCAAATTAATATAACTGGATGGAATCAAATTAAGTTTCCCTGAATCATGGCGAACTAGCATTAGCAGAAATATTCCAAACTGATTCACTTGAAAAGAACCAAATACCTGTGAATCAAGTAAATTATGTTGAATCATTTAGTAAAATCTCACTATTAAATCTGCACTTCTTTCACCCAGCATTTCTCTTACCCATTAAACTGATAAAGCTGGTTTATTTCATTCTATTAGAACACACTGAAAAAATGTATAGGTTTTTGTTTTTTATCTGAAATCTAAACCGTATGGTAGGCACTTATCCACTGACTGAATGTGTAATGCACCTGAGAATGGCATTTTAACATTTTTAGTTATTTTTGGTGATTTTAAAACTTTTGATTGGATCTTGGGTGTCTGGAGAACCAGATTCTCTCCAGGGTCTCATTATATTTCACAATATTCTATTTATTCACTCAGGTGGCACCAGGCTTCAGGATCCAGTTAAATTCACTTAGTGTCAAAAGCAGCAATTTTATGTCACTAGACACATCATTTTTAGGCAGGGCAAGTTTATTTGTATGGCACAATTCATACACATAGGTAATTACTTTACAGGAAAATGAGACCGGGGGAGTAAAACATTCAGAAATTAAAAGCAAACATGCCATATGTAAATAAATGTAAAAAAAAGATTTGAATTTAAAAATCAACCATTAAATAATGGTTAAACTAATCACAGAAAACCAATTCACTGCAGAACAAGCAGGAACTGGGAATAAATAAATATTTACAAGCAAAATTCCTTCAGAAGAAACAGCTGAGACCCTTCCAGCACTAGGGACTGCAATGAGGTTATCTGAGGTTTTGAGGTGCATATGGATTCTCTCACTGAATGACATTGAGTCATTGGAGGTAGATATCCTTTAATTGCTGAAGTCAGGATCGTTGTGCAGTCACTGGAGGTAAGTATAGACTGGGAACTGGAACCAAGATGCTTGAGGAATCACAGAAGTTAGGTACTCTTAGGGACAGGAAACAGGAGGTTAATTGTAGGTGGAGGTAGGTCCAATAGTACAGGTTTGAGAAACCAACATGGACTGGTCTGTTAAGTGGGTGTGCATCATGGATCACTTTGATGTAGTGGATGAGGTCAGCCTATATAGGGGGTGAGGCGGCATTCCAAGTCTGGTGATTGGCTGAACGAGTAAATAGTTTGAGTTTGTCGCTGAGTGGCTTTCACACCCCTTTTCGATGCTGTGAAAGACAACCTCAAGGAGTGGGCTTTGCAGGAAATTTCTGGTAGAACTCATCCAGGAGGGAGAGCTCAAATATGTAAACACACTGGATCCGTGATCTTGCTTCAGTAAAGATGGTGTCTTCTAGCTCAGGAGGCCCAGCTGCCTTGTGTGAGGAAAATAAAATCTTTATATAAGAGAAATGTGGAAGGAATTTGGCACCTGGTGGAAGCTAGAGCTGGTAAATGACCTCATTGATACATCTCGTTATATGAAATGGCCCAATGCTTCTTACATGACAGATGCAATTGCTGATCCCTTGTGGACAGCCAAACCAGTTCCCTGTCTAAAACACAGGATCATCAGATCTTCTGGTGAAATCCATGATTTAGATCCACTGGAGGACCTGCTGAAAGTGAGAATGTGCTGAGTTTCATACCCTCGCTCTTTCACGGGACTAATGATCGACCGATGCAATGGTGAAGGTTTTTTTGTCTATAGATAATAATGGGCGCTGGTAAATGAGGATGCACTGGGAAAACCCATAACACAACAATTCACATTCAAAGGAACACCTACAAACATGTAAAACACCGGCCAACTCCTAACCAAATGCAAGCTTTAAAAGGTATGTTTCTAGAGTTGACCTTATAGATGACAGAGCGGTTGTGGACCTCAGCTGGGGTGAAAGGGAACTCAATGTGCTATTGGTACAGTACAGCCGATCGCTATGACTGCGAGGTGGAGAAAACCATTAAATGTGATGGTAGACCCTCCAGGGCTTTAATCTCAAAACAAAATTTTTTATATTGACCTAGGAGGCAGTGAAGCTTGAACAGTACAGGAGTGTTGTGATCGTTTCTCTCAGGGTGGGGTTTAAAATCTGATTGCGGCATCCTGAACATCCTGAAATCTGAGCATTAAAGCCTTGCCAATCCCAACATATAAAGTATTATAGTAATCAATGCGAGAACTAATGAGTGCATGTGTTACACACTGCAATGCATTCCCCCCTTGTCGACGAAGTCCACCTAGTCCACCTTCCATAAATGACGCTCTGACCACACCCAAATCATCTGGTTTTCAAATTGTTATCAAACTCATAGGTTTCTAACTTCAGTTGGAGGAAAGATTCAAAATGTGAGTAAAAGTGTGTAATAGAAAATGTAAATCATTGCAATTAATCTTAATATCAACGATGATACTAAATAATGTTAGCCAATTCTGCTAAAAATACAACGTGCGAGTGTGTCACATGGGATGACGTGCTTCCTGTGTGAAGGCCGCGTTTATTAAGAGGTGTCCTTGTTATTCTGGCTTCTCTTGACCAATACACCAGAGCACAACAGGGCAGAAAGACGGAACTTTCTAGGCGCCCCTCGAGGGCTTGCGGTGAATACATGCTTCTGTTCCATCCTGTCAATGCAAACCCAAAATAAACCTCCTTCTTTTCTATTCATTATAATCCTGCCTCTCAAGTCTTCAGTATTAGAAGGATGATGTATTTTCAATAACAGGTGCCAACTGAGGATCAACATAAAAAATTAAGATTTTTAAACCTTCCCAAAAGGGAAAAACACTAAAAATCAAAAACTCAAAATTGTCATGGGTTTGCAATTACAAATGTGCCTAAAACAAACATGAATAGTAAATGAAGATGAAAAAATTACAATTTTATGTCATAAAAAATAAAAATGCACCAAAGCCAATGTTGTTATTAAATTTAAGCAAAATAAAAAAAATCCAATCCACCTTTAATCGAAATTCCCCTTAAGTGTGAATGTGTGAGTGTGTGTTGCCCTGCGATGGAATCACGACCTGTCCAGCGTGTACCCCGGCCTGTCGCCCAATCACAGGGATCTCCAGCAGATCTCCAGCATATCTCTGCTGGAGATCTCTGTGACCCCAAAAGGTAATAAGCAAGAAGGAAACTGAATGAATGAATAAATCAACATTTAAAGAAACATTAAATTAAGAAAAACATTGTTATTTAGTGAACCTTTAAACAACATAGATTCAACTCTGACAATTTCTTGGGCAAATAGATTTTTTTTATTTCAAGACAAAAAGGGACCGCTGCAATGATGTTTCTGCTCTACTGTAATGTGCACTTACTGACATATAGAGGGGTAAATGGGGAAAAGCTTGAAGTTGGCCCCAGGGTATACACCTGCTGCTGCTGTGGGAGTCCTAGCCCCAGTTTAATCAGCTCGATCTTATTTCTAAAGTAGTCAGCAAACACAGAACATGAAAGAGGAGGGGTGCACAAATAAGGCTAGCAATCACATAAGCTAAAAAAGCACTGAGAGACATCACAGCCAGTGACACATTGGTTGTACTGGATGAGTGATGGCCACTCCATTTTTATAACCCAATCAAAACAAACTGGGCCACTTCAGTCTTTGTCACCAAAGGAGAGTTTTGGCCAGAGACATTTGGAAATATGGTTATGCTTATGACAATACAATGAAAGTGCTGTTGGGGACTACTAAAACCACACTGTGCCAACCCATAATAGGGGAATTTTCAATATGATAGGAATGAGCCAACTGGTGATGACTCATCCATTCCGAACCAATCTTTGTCCATTCTCCACCCTAGAGGACCAAAGCTTATTTTAAACTTCTACACAGTCTAAGCACAGTCTATGACACAGCCTCTCTCTGCTTAGCCTGCCTGCAATAGCACATCATAAATGCTAGGGAGCTGTGTTTTGCTTTGCGGATTTATGCTGTGTGAATTTCACTCCTGTTTCTGCAATGGGACAATCTTGTTACTCTGCTGAGGACCAGTTCTACATTAAAAACTCAGATATTTGGTCTGTGTTGGTCCGTCTATTGTTTGCTAAGTACATCATGTTATGGCATAAGGGTCTGTGTCTACGCCAAGGCTTAAATTGAGCTTAAATGTATATCCCAGGAACTAGATAGCTTTATCAAAAGACTATGTGTTCAGATATGTTGGAGTTTTACATTGTAAACAGGCTCATGTAGATCTTTGGCATAATTTATAATGTAATCAATTAAGACTATTTCAAAATTATACAATAATTTATGTATATATATATATATATATATATATATATATATATATATATATATATATATATATATATATATATATATATATATATATAAGATGGCTGTAACGCATAAAAGTCCATAGGGTAACACACGGTACTTGTAATTGTCACTAGAAGAGACAAATGCAACCTTCATTTTATCTCTTTCATCTCATCAAGATCAAAGTTTGGGCTTCTATGCATTCTTCTAAGGGAAAGGTCTAAGGAATAAAATGTAAGTTCTCTACTGGTGAGATCAGTGAATCACAACATAACTATATCATTCATTTCCACCAGGGGTTCTAACACATACGAAGATTGCAAAGGGATTGCTATGGGCATCCTAGGTTGATTTCCATGGGGGAGTCCTGCATTAACTCAATTTCTTCTATGTGGAGGGCACTGATTCATAGATGAAGTAGTTACGATTTTTTATATTTTTTTATATGACCAAAAGCACGATGGAAATTGTATAATCTAGTATAATCTATTTTTATAATTGTATAATCTAGAAAACATCTCCTTCTTCCTTAAACCAAATGAACTGATCGGCTACTTAGAGCACCCGTAAGGTGGCTTGCGATACTTGCAAAACGTGTGCCCAAATAAATTGTGCCCATTTTCAAGTTTCAAGTCCATCCAACAAGGTAACTATAAGCCCCACTTAAGAGCTTAGTGTTTCCAGAGTCATTTTTTGCGAATTCATCTCAACAAAGAGACTGACCAGTAGAAGAAAACCTAAACCTTCCACTTCGCCAGAAGAGTAATTGGGAATTGCCATGGGACTTCCAAAGATGGAGGTGGCTGTGCTGCACTGTGTTAGTGTAACCCCCAGAGTCTTCACAATCTCTGTGAAAGGATTTGGAGTGGAGACAGCAGATGAAACAGTGTTCATGTTGTGATGGTATGATGTGTCAAGGATGAACAAGAAGGAAATTGGAATACAACAGTTATATTTTGTTTAAATAAAAACAATAATGTTCTTTTCAAAGAAATGTTCAGAGCACATAGTGAATTATTATCTATCCACACAGGAACTGGAACAGGAATAGCAAATTATTTTTCGGACACAAGAGACTGCAATGAGGTTCTCTGAGGGAACTCTGCAGGTAAGGATTATTGTGTAGCAATTATATCTCGATTATTTCTGTGGAGCAACTAGAGGTAAGGATCCACTGACGGCATAAGCCAGCGTTGTGACTAGCTGTGTGGGTACACAGAGTAAGTGGAATCAGATGAGTGGCTAGGCGTTTCAGGGGCTGATACAGCTGATGAATCTCTGACAGCAGCACTGTTCTGACTAGTGGCTGCCAGACAATCAATCAATCAAGCAATCAATCAAAGCTTTACATATAGAACATTTTAACTGTAGCTTTGCAGCAGCTAAAGGATCCAAGACAAATCTGCAACATAACAATATAAAAAGATAGATGGCTATAATTTGTGCACAAACTTTGATGTTGGCTTTTTAAAGTGTCATCTAAAAGTATTTTTATTAGCAAAATGTAATGATTGCCAAGGTAGAATGGTTTGGTTGCTATGCAGGAGTCAGTGACATCATACAAAGTCCCCTATGTCAAAATGAGTAATCTAAACAAACCTCTCTATGATTTCATTATCTGAGATAGTGATATGCAAAAATGGTAAACAGTCAGGTTGCTATTGAGGGGTCGGTAACATAGTATAATGTTCCCTTTGTTACATAAACCAACCCCCATGTCTGTATCATTTACCAAATCTGTCATTGATGTCAGAAAAAAACATGTTTTTTATCTGTTACCATGACTAGCATAAACAAACCCCAATTTCTCTATGATGCTTCATCTTGAAGACATTTTCGTTGTCGGTTCCCATTTTCAATGGCCGTTATAAGTCAATGGTAAATAATTAACCTCTTTGAGGAAATCAAAATATTTGGTATGTTCTTGCACAGACCGACAACCTCCAAAAGGAGATCAGTTTAAGGTTTCTTTGAGATTCTCAGTTTGAGTTACAGTTTTCCGAAGTTTGACTTGAGTCCATTAAAATTTTGACGTTCACCAAAAATTCTGTACTTTACCTGCATGACAATCAAAAGCTGCTGACTAGCCATAAACTTTTGAAGATCATAAAATATAATTATGAAAATTCCTTGAAATGCTATGCTCCTGTGCTCCATGATATAAAAATATGAATATCTCCATATCCCAAAACATCAGGCCAAGCGTCATAGCATAGGAGCCAACTCTGGTGTCTAGCTTACGCCCGTATGTGTAAGAATCTAATTTTTAGGACATGAATGACGCACAGGAGGATGGTCTTCATGGTACAAATAGAGAGCTCCAGAAACTGTCCGGCATGTTCACATTGAGAATGCTGTTCTTTGTGCTTGTGGTCTTCTCACTGTGAATCATCAAAAATATATCTTCATATTTTTCCATTACAATATTCACTCAGAAATTTTGCCTAAATATGACGCCAATTGTTTTTATATGAGTGCGTTCACTTTTGAGTTTGTCAAGAACTGAGTATGCTTTGTAATGAAGGGTTCTCAGTAATCAGTAATCTATTCATCTCAGTGAAATTCAGATCAAACAAGCATTATTCTTCTTAGAGCTAAATGACTCAGTCCAGTGTTGTTTCATTCTAATCACTATGACTGCAGCTCAGACTGGGAGAATCTGTGAAAAACCTACAGTATGTGATTCAGCTCAGCTCTTTATTATTCAGGTGAGTTCAGAACAGTATTATTCTATTCAGATAAAGATGATTCTGATCAGATCAGTGGAAATTATTTTGAAAACAAGGTTGAAACTGACTAGTCTGTGTGTAACATATTTTGACAATATCTCAGGTGAACACAGATTAGATTTTTAGATTACATTTCATATCAATAGTTCCATAAGGAATAATTATACAATCAGATTTCAGCAGATAATGAATTGGTTTCAGAGAAGAAAATTTGAATTACTCGAGAAATATTGATGAAAAAACAAACACAAATCTCATACAAATAATTCACTCACACATCGCCTCATAAACACTCATTCTCCACCAGCCCACTGCACTGAGTTTCTCTTTCACACATGCATGCACACGCACACACTCACTCACAGTGAGTGATTTATCCTGCTATAAACCTTTACGAGGCCTCATTGAGTGCCTGCCTGCGTGTGTGTGTGTGCGTGTGTGCTTCGGCTGAAGAAGATGTTTCAGCTCTCGTTAGAGAGAAAAACATAGTTATGAGTGAATAAAAGCAAACGATGGTGATCAGTGGTGTGAAACACACTAAATCAGATCAGTGATCCGTGGTTGAGAGACACTGAAGGTCAGCAGGTGAGAGAGAACAAAGTGATTACGTGAGCGTACGTGTGAAAGTTTTGTCTCAATATTAAATCCCTGTTTTCATGAGACAAAAACTAAACCAGTTACAAATCATGAATAAATAATCAGATGCTAATGAGAGTATTTGTACAGTTCTATCCTGGGGGAACATGTTTGAACAAACAAACGGGACTCTCAGAATATTAATGGGGCCATACCATGTGGTGAAAACACACGCGCACAAGCAAAAACACACAGAATGAAATGAGTAACAGGTTGCGTGTTCTGGACGAAGGTCAGAATGACTTTCTGGAGCTGTGTATGACTCTGATTTTAGGTCGTCTGCCCTTCAGGAACAGGAAAATTAAATCAATTAATTTCAATTTATGTTTCTATAGCACTGCATCAACTTATTGTTCACAGATTTGTAGCTTAAATTGCAATAATAGAGACAAAACCTAAAAATAAGACTCACAATGACACTAAAAGAAAACTTAAAGACGTACAGTATTTGAATATTTGCATTCCCAATTCCACTAAATAAGCATCTGTAAAATAAGTAAAAACATGCAAGAAAGACCATTCAGACTGCTGTTTGTCCTGCAGATGAAATTTATTTTGATGACACTGTTGATTTTAAAGTGTTTATAACATGTTGAGCCTTTTAGTGACTTTTATAGTTATTTATAAGAGTAGATTGGTTAAAAAAAAATCAATGGGTGGGTGGTTGACAAATAACACAAATCTGAGTGTGTCATTGAACATTTTTATCTGTTGTAAAGTTAAAAAACAACAATAAGACAATGAACGGCAGTCATTTCACACAAAGGCCGTGCTTTATGTCTGATTAGTTACTGCAGCTTTAATAATATTACTATTACGATCAAATTAGATCAGTTCCCGTCAAGCTCCTGCAGGTTTTGTGTTTTCTCTGAGGCAGACGGTCACAGATGCTTGCTGCATTATTCCAGCAGATCTCCCTCTCTCAGGAATCAGTGTGTCACACAGATGCTGATTCGCCCGACTCTCTGGGGTTTATTACACACCAGTGCATGAGGAGAGAAGAACTGGAGCACGAGAATGAAAGAAAGAAAAGAAAAGCTAACAGTCTGTTCTGATCCAGCCGTGTGGAAGAGTCTACTGTGAAAATCACAAAAGAGCTGTGGAATAGAGCTCAAGAAGGCCACTGGTGTGTTGAAAACAAATTTATATATAGAAAAGAGCTTGAGGTGCAGAAATAGATCTGGAATAAGGATAAAATAGTAAAAGCGCAGAGCACGGAGTGTATCTGTTAAGGCCTTATTGGATCTGGCTAAAACTTAGACATAACAGTGATCTAGAACTAGCTGTCTCTGTTTCATTGTCAAATCTCAGTATGTAAGATAGCACAGAGTTCTGAGATTAATATAAAAACTTTGATGTTAAAAATGCTAATGAATTATTTTCTACTTTCCCTCTTCTCTTATCTCGATTTCGCTCTCCCATTCCCCTCTGTCTCGAAGCAATGGATAAAATGCTGCACGTCTCCACTGGTTTTAATAGCGGTCTCATATTATTGTCCCTCCTCTCCTCCTCATCTGTGCGTGTGTATGCGTGCACGCAGATAAAAGAAGAAAGGAATCTTGCAGATGACTCTTAGAAACATGTAAATTAATTAGACCATGAGACTCCATCGGTCTGGAAGAGTTTGCAAAGTGAATGAATAAATCCAGCAGAAAGAGGAAATAGAGAGAGATCAGGAAATCAAGTGTTAAAAACAGCTGAGCATCTGTTTATTTATAGACATCATTTTAGCAAGTCTTAATGGCACAGTTCATACAAAAACATCCTTTATTCATCCTTATTGCAGCTCTATATGTGTTTGTTTAAAGCTCTATCAGAAGCAAACATAGCAGCGTTTTTATTATTTTATATTACATACACAATTTTTTATCGTAATAAAAAAAAGGAAATATGGTAAGTCGACAAATTATGGAAGTTCAGCACCTTGGGTTATTGCCAACTTGACGCTGAGCTTGACGTTCAAGCTTCAACTTTGTCAAGACATCCAAACTGATCTTACTCAGATTGCTATAACTTTTCAGACTGGTACCACTAAAGGAATTCTGGGATATTGCTGAGTATGCTGCAAAATTTTCCATTAACATGGCGTCGAATTTTAAATAAAAATGTAACTCTAACTGAGAAATGGGAAAATAAATGGGAAACGCTTACAAAAATACTGTCAAGATGGAACATCCCAGAGAAATGTGGATTTAATTGTCTAATTTTACTGACCACTCCATAGCAACCAATTTACCATATCGCTATCTCAGCTTTGGAAACTCTTGGAAACATGGGAGTTTATTTTACTCATTGTGACATTAGGTACATTGTATTAAGTCACTGGCCCATCCAAAGCAACCAGGCCACTAACCAAAGCTACTAACTTGGCATAACTATTTTCATCTTAGGAAAACCATTGAGTAACGGGTTTTGGTTTAACGGGTTTTGGTTTTTAACAGAAATTTTACAAGCCAACATCAAAGTTTGTGCAAATGCAATGAGTTAATGCAATTATCAGACCTTGACAAACCACTGATTGTCTACATTTACTTACAAGGATGGGACAGTGAAACTGAAACACATTGCTTGTTGTAATCGGAGTCATATTTAAGTAATGTGCACCCTCATCCTTGATCTGCAAATGTGGATCTCTTAAAAGAAGGGATGTGAGTCCTGCACAGGGTTTAGAGTCAATCCTCATCGGAAAAGGATGCTTCTTTGGAGGAAAACTTGGAGTAGTCTCTGACTCTCTGACCCAGAACAGAACAAAATCCCATAATCTGCCTATTATGATTTAATTGATTCAATTCATCCAATAAAACAGAAACTCAATGGAATACGGGTGTTGACTCTCTAATGCTACTTTATAATCACATGGCCTTATAGTTTGACGTGTTAGAACTGCCAATGCTCCCAGAAACTCCCTGATTCCAGAATGTGAATGTTATATGTACAATTAAGTATTCCTTTTCAAATTAAATGATGGTTCTAAGGCCAGATTTTGACTTATGATATTGACTTAGATGTTATTCCAGTGTAATTCACATTTATGACCCTTCCTTTTTTTTTTTTTTCTACCTTGTCCTGTCCTGCTCAAAAGCCATCACATGGGATAGTACATGCCTTGCTGAGTTGGACAGTTTTGCTTTCTCCAGGGGAGTAAAACACCTGGTGTGGTGTTTTCTCCTCTGGATTGGAAAATTGAATGTCTTTATCAAATATTTATTAGTTGTGGTTCCCGCGAAGTAGAGAAAAGAAGAAGAGAGGAAAAAAATTTTAAAAAGTCCTAGTAACAGTTCATTTTGTCCATGTCCGTTTGTTATAGTTCATGCAAAACAGTTATTGTATATTTGTATATTCAGTATATTTATGACCCTTCCTTACCACAACAGGCCTGTGCTCACCCTGTGGTCTATGTGGGTTCTACATCCCCAATGCAACGATAAGTACCTTAAAGAAGCACCATTCTTTGGATTAAGGTAAACTAATGATCTGATTCCTTTCTGGGGTGTTTCTTTGAAAAGAGTAGGGGTTGCCCAACGGTCTTAATTAATCAAAGGCTAATAATTCCTCACTCCTAAGTCTCTACAATATCTCCTTCACCAGAAAACCAATGTTTGATGTATGATGGGGCATATGATGGACTCTCTCTCTCTCACTATCTAAAGATCTTTGAGTGATCAGAAAAGCCCTGTTTGGAATTTAATTTATACTTGGAAAGTAAGCACCGGATATTCTTTAAATTTTTCATGCAGAGACAATTGCGAGGTTGCATCTCCTTGGTTCAATGACTATTCTTGACATGCCATTTATGATTTATGTGCCACTGTAAAAACTCAACATATGGGACTGATGAGTCACCATTTATTAATACTTGGCCCATAAGGTTACTAAAAATATTGCAGTGTGTTTGTGAAGACACCTGAATGTTGTTCTGCCCTGAGGCAGGTATGGACAATAGAAGGCACTGCAAGAAGGCACTAAGAGCTTTCCAATGCGTAAGTGGCATTTGTGACACCCACCTGTTTGTGATGACGCTGAAAGCAACATCAGCATCTGATTTATTTACCCAGAAGTAAGTAGTTCTGCTTGAATTTCTTGAAATCTTAAATCATCTTATCAATTTCATTATAGATATAGCAAATTAATGGGCCAACAGTCAATCACATCAGATTTTTTCCACACAAATGCATACATATAAATATATATTAGTCTGGTTGCAGGGGTCACTCACTTGATTTCTAACTAACCAGAAATATGCTTCTAAAGATGCTTAAAGAACAAACTTAATTAACAGCGTTATTGGAAATATTAATCATACCCCATTTTAGAAGACTCTGGAAGCAAGGTTTAAGAAGTTATAACAGAAAACATGACTTTATTTAGATTTAAAATACTGAAAATGCTAACAGCTAACAAACTGCATTGCGGGAGAAAAAGAGGTGGGGGGGAGCGGTTTGAGAATGGATTTAAAGAGCCAAGGGGAGCTTTGAAAATTGAAAACAGGAAAGAGGGCGAGAGTTTCTCTGCGACTTTATTTATTTTTTAGTTGGGATGAAACATCCTTTCCCTCACAACTATAGGATTGAAAATAATATTTTTCCATTAAAACAGTAACTTTTCTCTGATAGACATTACCATGATTCGAATATCATCACAAAGATTTAACATTTCTCTATTGTTACATAGTGCTCTCTGTTGGAACATTGACTGCTTTTGCCAGACCATTTTAAAGCCAACATAATTTTCTTTGGAACTACTGTTTTCCAGTTTATGTTAAATATAAAGGAAAGAAATATGAAAAACAGTTTGTGATGTCTTTGAAGTCCTCTTAGGATTTTGCACTAGATATACACCCAATGTAGTATTTTTGTGTAACAGGACATTTTCTGGAAGTCTGGAACAATCATGTCTAAATGTTTCAAAAAATGAGATTGTTCATAAAAAAACATTAATTATCACTGTTTGTACAGTTTTCAGATTAAAGTAGTCCAACAAAAGTTTGCAGCTCTACACTGTCTCTTGGTTTACTTGCTATTTATTTCACTTGTGCATGTTTGTGTGTTAGTATGTGTGTTGTGTGCACTAAAGAGGAAATACTGCATCTGCTTCTGACAGCTGTGTCTGTCATCCACACACACTGCACACACTCAAGATTCATAAGACAAACTATCAAAGTGAAATTTTAAATCATAACCCACACGTCATTAAATCAACGTACTGAATGTCAAAAATGTTAATAAACCAAGAAGACAACATTCCTATTCTAATGAGCTTTACCTTTAGTCTTTTTGCCCCTTCATCCCTTCAGCTATCTTCCCTTCATCCACAGATTTCACTGATAATCTAATCCTTATATCACTGTTGTCTGTTAATAATAATTTATCATTATTATACTATATTACTACTTCTAAAATCAAAAACCTTATTTTCAGTTAAGTGCTCTCCTTGTAATCTACAAAGGAATCTACAAGTAAAATTAAGGAGAAGCGCAATGGCATTAAGTGGTTTTCTTTAGTCAATGCTCTATATCTGATGCCATTTTGGCTACCGATGGTAAAATTATAATGGGCACTAACAAGGTATTTCAGAATAGCACATCAAAAACACCACGTCAAAATGACAAAGCACCAAAACACTGTGATTTACGTGTCATGTTATCAAAAGGAACGACTTCTCACAAAGAAAACTCACAAATATAATATGATTTTAAGAGTCATAAAACATGGAGATGTTACACTGAGGTATTTCCGATCACATTGTATTTTTAATTAAACCCCTGTATAACAAATTTCGGGAGTAGTTATCAGGGATTGTCATTGGTTTAATCAATTAGCCTAATCAGTGCATTCCTAACCAGACTAGGTTTCATCATTCTTTGAATTCGTCCAAGCTATCAGCAGTTCAGTTACTATTTGAAGGCCTGGTGAGTAAATTCTCACCATATGAGCTGCCAGTTGCTTTGTCATATTTGGCATTTTTTGTCAGAAAGTTCCTCTTCATTTTAAATCCCTTGATCTTTTGTGTTTCAGCAAAAAGTCATTGCAATTGTTGAGAATTCAACATATTTTTAGGAACTGTTATTATTTTACAGATTGACTGGAAAGGTCATGTGGGGAGGGTATGGCCTGTTGCTTTCTCCATATGTCTATTGCCATCTACTGGTGCAATATAAAATACATGTATTTCATACTGTGGTTAACAGTGCTGGTGGGCTGTTTTTGACAAAGGCTGAGGGCGGTGGACAAGGTCTACACTTGGTCCTGGAGCTGCACTTTGGACATGTCTATCTTAAAGCAAATCCGGCATTTATTCACCTAATGTTAATTGCACCATCAAAGAACACACTGTGTTCAAGAACAGCACAAATTGTGTTCCATTGCCCTTCATTTAAATTGCCAGTCCAGCCCCCATACACCATGCCTCATCCCCCAGTTTGACCCAAGTTTTTTTTATCCAAAGTGGAATTATGAGTGTGTTGTTCACCAAAGTTGATGATTGGCAGGTATTTCATAACAGCGCATGGTTTATTTAGTCCACAAACACAAACATGTCTGGTGCTGGCCTTAGGGGTAGAGTCAGCTTTCAAAACTAGCTTTGCAGCAAAGCCCAAAGGCTAGTTAATTAAGCCATCGCCAGTGAAGTGTGCACTACATACCCTCAAACATGCAGTGCCTATAACCGTAAGCTTCAGTATCTGCAAAAAAAAAAAAAATCTGCTTGGTGTTTCTGACACGGACTGTCGATAGAGACTGAAGGCATCTAGATTGCTCCCTGGAGAACATCAACAGTATACAATAAATCTTGCCTTCGCCTTGTAAGTCAATGACACTTTAGCCATTGACTTTAGAAATGAATTACTCCAAAGTAAAGTTACTTTAATCCATTGATTGATGATTTTTGGTCCCTTGAAATTTGTTTTAGGATTCAATTTCAGCTGAACACTTAGTTGGGGGGGTTGAGGTGTAGCTACTAGGGATGTAACAATTTAATGTTGAACAATATATCGCAATACAAAATATGCATATTTACAATTTTTTGGAGTGATTGTGATTCTAGTCACTGCTGAAACTTCTTTACCACGTCTTTTTGTTTTATGTAATATTTATTCAGAGACAATTTTCCTTTACTCACATTTTAAATGAGAAAGATTATGAAAATTAACTCTTCATCAAATATAGTAAACTAAATGAATTAATGCAAACATTAACGCTGCCACCTAGAGGATAGGTGGTATCAAATGCTCTCATACAATTCAAACTACACTCTAGCTTCCTTAGCTTTTTGGTCTTAAAACTTTTTAGGTTTCTTTTTTAGTTATCTTTCCCTACAGTTATTTAGCTCAGAAGTAAATTGCACAAACTATGCTAGTAAACAGTATAGCGCTTACATTAGTTACATTACTCCATATAAAAGATACTTAAAGTGACATAAAATTAATAAAATACATTTAACATCATCTACATGTGCTCCGCCCCAGTAACTATGTGGGCACAGCTCAGCTTCTCAAATATATTAAAAAAACAAATCACTGTACATTTATCTTTGTTTCTTGATGAACCTTCAGTAAAAAGGAGATGATTAACAAATTTTCTTCCATACACTGGCTCGCTCCTCATTGAAATTTTATTTTACCTACTGTTTTAAAAAAAAAAAACGGCTGTACACTATGGAACATAGCATCTCCTTGGTGGTCATCTCAAGACAAGGAGTCCATCGTTTTGTGTTGCTAGCTGAAAAGAGAGCTGTGTGTATAGCGCTTCGCTATCAGGGGAGTGGCAGATATACGTAGATCTGTAACTTTGGTTGCTTAGTCGTTGGCTATAGTAAGAGCAGTAAAAAAAAACATTTGAAAGTGAAAAAATGTACTTAACTTTTCTGTCATATCAGCTCATATCTCAAAAGAAACGTGATTTTTGGTTTCTCAAATCATGATTATTAATAAACATTGCAAACAATAAATATATGCTACTGTTATTTGGGCTAACCAATTAGTGACTTTGATAAAATACAGTTTAATCAAATGTCAGCTATATTTAAAACTCTTTCATTTTATTTGTTTTCTGCCTGTGTTCTGCGCTTCCTCTCTGCTGATGCTCCGGTCAGATTAAAGTTAATTAGGACATGATCACCAGTCGCTAACACCGGTGAAGAAATATCTGTGATGATCAAGAGAGACAGTGACTCCTGATGAATCACGGACCAGAGCTTTACCTCCGTCTCTTCCCTTTTCTCTGTCTATCTGCCTGCCGTAGTGTGCGAGTGTGCTGAACGGGGATGATTTCTGACAGGAGCAACTCGCTCTCTGCTCTCCCCTCTCGGAGTATGATTTATGATCACAATCCTGAAGATTTTCCTAATGAAGAACCTGATTGGGGCTGAAGCAGGTCATCGACGAGAGCTTCATGATTATGAATGATGACAGAAACTATTAAAATATGAGCGCAGGAGTGTGAGATGTTTGAGAGAAATTAATCTGAGTCAGGCTTTCAGAAGGGAGCGGCTGAAACTAAAAAAACAACGTGCTCCACACATACATGGCTGAAAAATGAATTGAATAAAAAGAAAAAAAATCTTTTGAATTACTTTTCACTGTCTTTCGCAAGAAAAGTAATCTCATCTGAATCTGTTTGGCCAAAATGTTTGGTTTATGTCAAAACGCATCTTTTGTACAATCACTAGTGCACTGAATTTCAAGTTTGCGAATCCTGTAATCCAATAATAGATGTACACTTGCCGGCCACTTTATTAGGTATACTTGTATATCTGCTCATTAAGGAAATTTCTTATCAGCCAATCCCATGGCAGCAACTCAAAGCATTCAGGCATGTAGACATGGTTAAGTTAGATGACTGTATACAACAAGCTTCATCGTAAGGGGGAGGGGGGAGCAAGAAACTCAAAGTGGAGCTGTGAAACCCAAGCCCTACCATTCTTATCAGGAAGTCACCCTCTGTCTGTCTGTCATGGCGGAGCTCAAATCATGCCTCAAATGTGGCTTCAAATGGGGCAAGGGAGGGGGGGAGGGGTGTCATGTCGTCCGGTTGTTGGTGCCAGAATGGCTGATCTGAGTATTTCAGAAACTGATAAACTACTGGGATTTTGAAGCTCAGAAATCCCTGGGGTTTAAAGACTTTTATGAGCGAAGTGTGGTCATCTTATGATGGCTACTTCCAGCAGGATAACGCACCATGTCATAATTCATCTCAGACAAGATTCTTGAACATGACAATGAGTTCACAGTAGTTAAATAACCTCCGCAGTCTCCAGATCTCAATCCAATAGAGCACCTTTGGGCTGTGGTGGAATGGGAGATTTGCATCAGAGATGTGCAGTCGGCAAATCTGCAGCAACTGTGTGATGGTATCATGTCAATATTTATCTGATTGTTGTTTCCAGCAACTTGCTGACTCGATCCCACTAAGGATTACGGAAGTTCTGAAGGCAAAATATGGTCCAACCCTGTTCTAGCAATGTGTACCTAATAAAGTGGCCAGTGAGTCTAGATACTACCCTGCTAATAATTTACAATTTATGCAAATCAAATAAACTGTGAAAAATATGTACTTTAGTTTTAGTGTCAGGAAAGTGTCAATTCCCGTTGAGATCCCTAAAACAAATAATAGATGTTATCTGAGAAACTTTAGAATGACTGAAGACAGAGAAGCGAGAGATCTAGAACATTTAACCCTTTAAGACCTGCCATAGAACCCAGTCCACTACAACATATTTTACATTTGTAACTCCTGTGGTGACATTTTTTGGAGTAGTTTAATTTGCCATACATCAATACAACCCTTATATCCTAGATTTTAAAAGTATTAAAAAGTTAGTTCAAAATTAACTGAAGAAAGTGTCAAATTTAAAAAAAAAATCATATTTTTTCATCCACATATTTTTTCTAAACACAGACACGTCTGAGCTTTATCCCTCTAAATTGTAAATGCAAAAAAAGTTGCACAAAATGCTTTTGAACCACAATAAATTTATTCTGAGTGTATTCTTAGTTAAGATAGACTCAAAAGTATAAAGTAAGACAAAAAAAATAAAAACGTCCACATTTTGCATAAAACATGAACATCACAATAAACAATTTACAACTGTGCAATTCACCGTGAACTTTTGATCATAGATAGCTTTGTATAAGACCATTCTAATTAATAACACAACATACACAATCAGGCATAAATATAATATCCAAAACTAAATAACTATTTAATATCCAATTAACTATAAAATCCAAAACTAGGTACTACACAAACTATTTACAGTGCAGTTTCCGCCGCAGTAAAAGTCATGGGAAGATGACGTCATGCTGTGTTTCGTGGGTAATATTTCGGGAATTTATCACGAATACAATGTGATGAGGAAATATCCTTTACAATCCTAACAATTTATGGATTTTTTGCGACTTTTTACTGATTTTTACACACCCACTGGTGAACTCATATCTAAGTCTAACTCCTGTTTATGATGCAAAAATAATTATTGCTCTTATGTGGTTATAATTTTACAGGCATTTAAAAATTGATTTGCAAATGGGATTGCCTGCACTCCCATAGGTCTTAAAGGGTTAAGGAATATTTAAAAATGAACTTTCTCTAATTTTCTCTTTTGAGTCAGCTCATATCTCAATTACTACGTAGCTGAACTGGCTGTGGAGAGTTTAGTTTTAACTCTACTTCCTAGTTACCATTCCTGTTCCGGTTCACAATTTCCTAGGAATACCTACCTGCAGACTCACCATTCCCCTATCTTGTTTATTTTACATATGAATAGCACGTATATCAAGTGTTATCCTCCTTTCAGTATGATAGCAGGAAATACATTTATGTATAACAAGTACATACACAAAATGCACTGATTCTCTAACTTCTCTTTCTGGAGCTGATGGGAGTGAAAGCAGGAGTAGAATCCCCTTCAAAAGAGTTCAATATATACCGTTTAGTTTGAGCGGAGAAATAACACATCGTTTTTTTAAATCTGGTAAATGATCCCTTTCCGTTCTCTCTCTGTAGTGCTGACTTCATGCTGCTGGCTGTGTCCTGATCCATTGCAATTCCACTATGGGATTATTAGTGAAAGAAGGTCGTGTGCAAGGAAGCCCATAGGAGACCATTTGAAGGATGTAACTACATGCTAATCTGGATTCTTGTGTATTTCAGTTAAAATAAAGCCCCAGCATGTCTGCATCCAGCTTTGGGGTTGTTTGTTATCAAAATGGACTTAGCATTCAGGCTTTTGTTTACGTTTTTGGCCCTGGCTTCTTATTTCTGCTCATTCTGGCAAGACTTGAGGTGATAAGAATACAAAAAATATGAATAAACAGAACTGTTGGTTTGTTTGGCTGTCACTTCAGGGCATTGCAAAGAGCTAGAGCTGGTGATTAGTGCCGAGAGCTAGTCTGTTAGCTTTAGCCAAGAGTGATTTCTGCACATTCTTCATGCAAGCAACAATTTTCTATTAAATGTTTTTGTGATTTTCTCTGAGTTAGTCAAGAACATTCCATCCTAGTTTTTTGGGGGGATATTTTAGGCCTTTTATTTAAAATAAAGAATATGTGATATTTTTGAAATATTAAATAAAAAAGCATTTTCAGAGTTTCATCCACATTTTGTAGTGGTAGACATTGATTAGGTCAATAGTCTCCAAAGATTTGTGAGTTTTGTAAAATACACTTTTTAAATATAATGATGTCCTGCTAGCGATAGGCTCTCTTCTCATGAGCAATTCACGGTTTTGCATGATTCCATTACAGAACCAATGGTAATTAAAGCAGCAAGCAGTAATCAAAGGGTTCTTGCACCTTTCGTTAAAATTAAATTATGAAAACTTAACTTGACATATCATAACTTGACCCCAAGGGGGCGCTGTGATTGAGTGTTTTTCTGTTATTGTTTAAGCCAATTTTCTTTAACGATACGTCAAGATTAGTAAAAAGAAGTACCTTATAAATTTTACATGTTGAATTTCCAGTGGTCACCTGGTGGCGCTATAACCAAATTACCATCCCATATGCCTTAAGATAAGACTGATGTGTTCCCATGTGTGTGCGAAAGTCATTGACTTCGAGCATGTTTAGGCCCTCTTAATTCGATGAAAAACTATTTAAAAAGTATTATCTGAGCAATTACAATAGGGTTCTATGCAGTGCTGGTGCTGTTTTGTAAGAATGGGCTGGAGTTTTCATACCCGCATTCAGGAATCATGGTTCATAAAAGTCAATTCTAAGTCAAATATGGTTTGAAGAATAACATTCCATTGGATAAACTTGAAATAATACACTCTGTAAACAAAGTTTTTGTCTCTTCAGACTGGAACGAAATCAAGAATCATGAGCCAGAACGGAGACATAGGACCAGGATAAACCAGAACACAGGTTCTTAGCCCAGATAAGTTCTCAGTCTTATAGGCTTTGGTAGGAGTTCAGTAGGAAGTCATGGAGGTGAGTAGTATACATCCGCTGAGAACCATTAGAATCGAATGAGAATGTTACACGGGTCCAGAAAGAGAGTAGGATCTCTGGAGGTACGTTTAAGGTTATAGTAGGGCTTCACAAGCATCACCCTCTTGAATCAATATGAATCGGCCATTGATTGATGTGGGCCACCAAGTATCAGTAACTTGGATTCAGTTGGTGGTGTTACAATACTTTGTATTTGTATTGTTTACATTTTTAACGATTACTTATATTAAATGATAGTACCGAAATAGTGTGATAACTGCAAGGTTTAAAAAGGTATCAAATCCTTTTTTTGACTAGCTTTAAAACACTTAGAATGCTAGAAACCAATTGAATGGAAGTGAACAAAGGAATTAGAAGAGGAGGAGGGGAAGGGAAATTCCTGAGGAAAAACAGCCTGCTGCATGTCTCTCCCTCAGGATAAGCAGAAAGAAGAAGGGTAGATGGATGTCAGTCAACTTCATTTAAAGAGTTCGAACATTACTGTTTATGATGCAACTTCCTGTTTGTGATGCAACTTCCTGTTCTGCGTATCCAGATGCAAATTGAATTGTTCATCTCTGAAAGATGTGAAACCCTAGTTTTGGGTGGGAGGGGACTGGTGTTCCTCTAATTGATGCTTTTGTTACTTTGAGGTTGTGAAACTTGACACACATGACACGTTTAGTTTTATAAAGTAGACTCAAAACTATTGTGTTTAAGACTAGACAGCTCAGCATCTTTGATATGAAGAAACAGCTAACGAGGTTGTTTATCCATAAAATCAATTATTTGTTGGATTTTGATGATCGTCAATGTTTCCTGGCTTTCCTGCTAGTGTCCCCAGATTGCTTAAATAGTCTGACTCGCACAACTAACTAATTTCACCATCTGTGTTGCAGATGTGTGTCGTGGAGTGACAGAAAAATAATGTCAATGTATTAATTTCAATATTTTGCTAGAATCAAACATATGTGACACACAAACAAACAGGTGCATTACCATGAAAGCCAGCTGCTTGCTTGGAAAACACACACGCACGCATGCATACACGCATGGACAGGAATGGTGCACATGCACACACACACACACACACTTGTGCACATCCGCACAGGTGAGGAGAGGAATAGTTCAGCTATTAGATGACATCTTGAATAATTATCGGTCCAGACTCATCAAAGATCTTCTGCTTCAACTGTTACAGATTATCATTAACGCTATTGATTCCTATTAAACAAATCCCTGGCAATACACTCCCTTATTCAAACTGACTTGTTTGATACATTTTAAGTCATGAAAGTCCATTGTGCCAAGTCTATGACTTCACCAACAAGTCTATGAAGGTTTCTCAACCTACTCATCATCACTCTAAAAGTGAAACCTGAACCTAAACAAAATCCCCAACTCTGTATCTCTGAAATTAGAAGAGTAACTGAAAAGTATGAACATGTACACCACTAAATACTTAGTTGGGCTCCTTTTGCCAGAATAAGTGCAGCAATGTGGCATGGCATGGAGTCATGACATTGTTGGGTCTGTCTTATCACGTCTTCATCTTCACTCCAATGATACCATGGTCCTTAAACCAGGTGCTGGTGACTTTGGCACGAGGCGTGTTTAAAAATTAAATCTCCATCTCCATAAAGTTATTCAGGAAATGGAAGCCTAAGTGCTCTCAAACATTCTGGTAGATGGCTGCATTGACCTTGGACTTCAGAAAATTCAGTGGACCAGCAGATGCCAAGACACCCCAAACCATCAATGACTATACAAATGTTATGCTGGAAGCAGGGTGGATTCAGAGCATCTCTTCTCTTCCTCCAGACTCTTTGGACCTTGATTGTCGAAGGAAATGCAAAATTTACTTTCATCAAACAACATAACTCTGGACCATTCCAGAGCAGCCCAGTGCCTTTGACTTTATCCCAGACAAGACCCTTCGAGTGCTCTGACACAAGGAATCATAGAGGTGAAATGTACACCTAGTATATATCTTGGCATGGGGGTTCTCGAAGCACTGACTCCGGCTGCAGACCACTCTTTGTGAATGTCCACCACATTTTTAAATTGGATTTGTTTCACAATCCTTGCTGGGGTGTGTTAATCCCTAGCGCTTGTACGCTGTTTTCGACCACGCCTTTCTAGTCCATTCTGCTATTTTTGTGCTTGGACACAGAGCTTTGTGAACAACAGGCCTCTTTTGCAGTGATCTTTTGTGTCGTACCCTCCTTGTGTAAGGTGTCCATGGACATCTTTTGGGCAACTATCAAGAGTTGAAAGAACGATCTGGACAGGGAGACCATTTAAAAGCATTTGCAGGTGTTTTGAGTCGCTGATTAGAGTGTGGCATAAGATGTTTTCAATACGGAACCTGTTCACAATATTTAATAGGCTTGAATTTGGGTGTTTCATCAAAATTCTAAATTAGTTTGATCAGGTGAAATTAGTTAAGGTTTGAATTGAGTTGCTATATATGCTGAACAACATATACATACTGCACAACCAAGACATGACTCGTCAACCTACTCAACCTCTCTTACCACCTACTCACTCCTTCATCCAAATAACTTGAGTCAATGGAAGAGTTACAAAAAGCCGCTTTCTTTGTTCCATTCATCAAATATAGATCTTGATCTCATCAATTTGATGTTTGGTGCAAAACGCTCGTAATAGTAAACACAAAATCAAAGTGTTTGAGGAGAGAGTGACGCCGATGGCAAGGGCTGTCCTCTCACACACACTCGGAGGCTAAAGTGCTTTTAAACGACCGTTGTGCTGTCGATAAATAGAAGCTTTTAGGCCTCGGGATGTGTGCAGTGAGGTTGTGTGTCAGTGAGAGTTTGTGCTTGAGTAAATGCATATGTTGTGAAGGTGTTACACACAGAAATCCGCAGGTTAATTTGTAAGGCCTGCAGAAATTGATTCATGTTGTTTTTGTTGATGTTCAATTCTATACCCTTGTAGGCAACGTTTTCTCTGGATTGCCACAGTTCTGCAGCTTTTTAGCTCCAATCCTGCTTCAATACACACACCAGTAGCTCAGAAAAATCAAATTGGCAACTCTTTCTCGCTCTCTCTCTCACTCGCACACACACAAGTTTTGTGTTGTTTTTTTTTCACAATCGGTATGTGTTTGCTGTTATTATTAATGCAGATCATAAATGGTTCATGAGCGGACACTGAGCGACTGAAGTGATTCTGAACATCCACCGCCTGGAGCGTGTGCGTGTGTGTGTGTGTGAGAGAGAGAGAGAGAGAGACAGATGCTTGTCTGATTTGGGCAGCTCGATCTGTAAAATGCTCAGTGCTGTCAGGATCTGTCGCCACATCCATCTGAGTGTGCACGGGGGTGTGTGTGAGAAAGAGTGTGTGTTTTTTAATGGCCGTATATTTCATTCGGCTGAGAGAGAAAACACCATTACGCAGAGCAGTGATTCGCGTCGAGACGTTCTGCTCCTGCTGCTCATCTGTGCTCTCTCTCTCTCTCTCTCTTTCTCTCAGGATTTGCAAGCATTTCCTTTCTTTCAATGAGAAATGCAGTCGATGATGAGCAGTGTGTGTTTTACATTCATTTGGATGGATAGAAAAAACAAAGGGCACATTCATGAGATTTATATATATTTGGGTTTCTTTCAAGGGAACTTTTTGTTTGTAGTAAAGTGAATAAAATCATCATCAAAATAAATCATGAGCCCCACTCATGATATTGTGCATCCAATTCTAATTTCTGTGTATCTGTTGAATACACAGTACAGAACACTGTCAACAGACAAATGAAATATGGCATATAGTCTCTTTTTATATTTATATGTCAACGTATATTGAGTAAAATGTGTTTTAGAAATGTTAATCTATCAACGTCCACAAGTATCCAGCAAAGAGGCACTGGGTTAGAAGATGACTGGTCTACTGGGGGGAATTCTGAGGAAGTTTTCCCCATGCTTGGGTAGGTTTCCTCTTCCACCTCCCACTTTACGGAATACTCTTAAATCCGATTATTATCTTTCATATTGGACTTAAATCTTGAGATGGTATAGTTGATGATTTATCAGTACAATGGAGTTTATTAGTACCACTATTCATACGTGTGTAAAAAGACCCAAATAAAGAAAGAAATAAATAACAAGAAAACTTATTGGAGCAACAGTCTTTTTATGACTAGTTTTCCAAGGAAAACACACCTCATCTTCCATCACACTCAGCACTGGAGCTCCTCAGGGTTGTAGTCTGAGCCCCCATCTTTACTCGATGTGCATAGTAATTTCTAACTTATTAAATTTGCTGATAACAGTGTTGCGGTGACCCTGATTTCAGTAACATGGCTAAAGAGGATCAAAAACCTAGACAGCAAGAATAAGGAGCATATTGTTGATTTCAGCATGTGGACAAAGTTTACAGCACACAGGAAATGTCTTGTTTTTGTCACACCAACACCCTGGTGAAAAAGGCCCGGCAGCCTCCATGACATGTTTAAGAGACGCTTAATCGTCCATCTCTGCTCTGGACTTGTTACACCAGTGCGGTTGATAGCATTGTAACCGGGAGCATCACTTCCTGGTACTGGAACAGCAGCATGTGGTACTGTTGAGGTATGGTTAGCTGAAAAAACATCCATGCTGAGGTCCCTGCTCTGTAACATCTACAATAAGCAGTGATGGGTGAGGTCCAGGATGATTCTGACTCTTAAGCTGTAAATAAAATACATCAAACTCCAACAAGATGTTATTATTTAAGCATGATGACTGTCTATCTGTGGGCTCGGATCACCAGAGATGCATGCAATGGAGGTTAACGGAAAAAATGTACCTAAGATAATAATTCCTGAGAGGTCTCTTGTTTAGAAATTATAATCTATTGTGTTTTCTACTTGAAAGATGGTTTAAATACGTGTTTTAAAAGAATTAAAAGATTTTTTTGTCTCACAAAATGACTATTCTTCAACTTACTGTATTATAAATGTGAGGACAGACGTTTTATTCTAAATCAGTCACAAATGTGTGGCAGTGGTGGGATGAATGATACCATTTACCAATGTTTATTTAAACAGTATAGTATTAAAATGAATCACAATAACATGTATCACAATAAATTATGTAATAATAATGTAACTGTCTCATATGTAGTCTCATCTCTCGATAGATGCATTTAAATTAATAAATTAGAATTAAAATCGTAAATAAAAATTGTTCCACTCTGCCACCAGGAGCATGAGAACCCAAGTTTGTCATACGTATATTAAAAACAACAGAGTGGAAGTGACTTTACCAATGTGTTAACTTAGAGCCATCAGTTAAAAATGACACTATTAAAATGAGAGCCGTTATCGCAAAACTCCAATTAAATATTAAACAAGAAAAAGAATGGAATAAAGTGAAATATCTCCTCCATCGAAACCCCCAAAGAAAGCAAGACAGACTGCAGTCAGCTCCTGCATTGTTACCAACCTCAAATCACACCAAGGAAAACCTTAAGACATAGTGGCAGAACAAACACCCCAAATTCTGCTTGAATTCATAATCGGTTTTAATGATGTTGGCAAAACTGCCATCTAAGGATACAGAAGCAGAATCAGAGTCATAGCCAACACAGGTACTCAAGCCAAGGCTGGGTAGAGCTCTTCATCTTTTGTACCCTCTGTTCTTCGGGCATGAGTCGGGGATTCGCCACCAGTCCATCACAGGGCAACATGCACATTCACTCACACCTAAGGGGAATTTAGATTATTCAATTAACCCGATGCATGTTTTTTTTTTTTTTTTGGGAGTACCTGGAGGAAACCCACACAAGTACTGGAAGAACAAGCAAACTCTTCCCAGGAAGGACACTGGCAACCCTCTAACTGGAAGGCCACAACGCTTTCCAATGCGCCACCGTGCCGCCCTGCCTTGGTGGAGGAAAATCGAACACCGTGAGTGCAGAAAACTTTAACTTAAAGATCTCAGGAACGGGTGAAGTACCTCTTGTGGGTGCCCTAGTACTTTTGAGTACAAAAGAGAACAGAAGAAGGCTCCAGTTGCATGGTGAGGCTAGACAGATAAACCGGCTGAGGAGGCATTACTTTGCCAAACCAATGACCACATCCCCACATAACAACAAACCAATGACAAGATGGGAAACCAGAAGATTAGGATGGGGCAAACAATTAGTGAAGCAGACTCCAGGTCAGCGCTGGAGGGAAAATAATGATGGCAATGACTCTCGGGTCAGATCAATAAACAAAGCACAATGCACAACACAGGAAAGAAAGACAAAAGATTATCAAGGAAAGAGAAACCAAGTGAAACCGGGAAAGGGAGCTGATATGGTTATAACATGTCTAAGTACGATCTGGAGATTTTTTTTTTATAGTAGCCTTCACTTGTTATTGCCAAAATGATATAGTGATTGAGTTCGGTGTGCTCGCATGTCTGATGTAAATGAGTGGGTGATTGCGGCCAGATGTAATTACAGCCATCGACTCCTGCTGCTCCATCAGAAAAATACAAAATACATGTTTGTGCAGAAAATGGAGGCAGGCCTCAAGAATAGTCCTGAATGTCATTTTTTGTAATAATACAAACAAATAAATGTGATAATAAATAAATGGTCACCACTCTTTCACTCCTGGACTCACCAAAACATGGGTTTGTGTCACTGAGCATAAGGGGAATACACAAACTCTCCCAGCATGCAATCAAACCAGAAACAACTATTCAATATTAGTTCCTAGAACTCTTGATTCTTTGACAATAATCAACTCAAAAAGCATCTGATCAACTCCTCAGGGTTAGCAAGACAATCTTTTAATCACCCACAGACTGATCCCGCCACAGTTCTGAGGGCGAGAGAGAGAGAGAGAGAGAGAGAAAGAGAGGGAGAGAGAGTCTGTGTTATCTCTAGCTCCAGGCTGTTGAAAGAAAGGAAGCGAGAGAAGACTGAGTGAAAGAATGTGTGATAAACTCTACAGGTCAACTAATAAACTCTGGGATTAATCTGATCATACACCCCCACACACTCGACTGTCACTCTGGATTAAAGGTGTGCACATGAACGTGGATGTTTTCCAATTCAGTCGAGAGAGGGAAACTTAATCCAAAAAATGAATTTTAATCAGGGTGATGTTCATGCATTTTTGCAAGAACATTAATCAAAGGTGTGTCTCACAGTAAAACCAGGAGAATGTCGTAGTTATGAACAAATAGGGAAATAAGCCTCCTGTTGTTTTTGAAAGTTTGCTTAAACATGAAAACAAATCACCAAACCGTACATTTAATGGTTTTTTGTGCAAAAATGTTTCACTTCTTTCACACAATTTTTTCACACTTAAGAGTGAATTACGGATTTTACCCCCCAGAAATCATTGGCCAACCCTAGTATCCAGTAAGAGCAGACAGTTTGAACTACCAGTCATTGCAGGTTTGTCACTTAAAGGAGGAGTTTCATACAAACAAATCCGTTAAAAATTAAAGTGTATAAAAAGATAATTGAAGGGTTTTTTGATCTCGGAATCGTTTCTACCTGTTTTTTCAAAAAACAAATTATTAACTTTTCAAAATGATATGGGCTCTTAAAATAACAATCAATATTATCAGAAACTAAAGAACAAAAACAAACCACCTTAAATGAGCATCTGCCAGGCTTTAGCACAGTAATTTTGTAGTCACTTGTACTCCAAAACATGCTCTACATTCATTCACCACGGAACAAAATGCTAACTTTCTTATTAATATTAAGGTATTTTGTTTATAGTTATTGCTGGTAAAGAATGTTTACTACAGTAGGTGTAATGAAAGCAGTTGTTTTTAATAAGATCAGAATGAAGTAAGAGGATAAAGAGAAGATACACTCAGATCAATAAGAGCATGGGTGTGAGACTGCAGGCAGAAGAGGCCCACACAAAGTGCAACAGCTCCTCTGGGACTCTCTGGAGTGTATTGATTAAACATTAAGGTGATCAACCATTGATCTGATCCTTAAACACACTGAGATGAGCATTAAACTAGACCCCGAGGAACCTCTGAGAGAGTGTTAGTGTGCGTCTATGTGTGTGTTTGTCAAATAACTTAGAGAGAATTTGCTCACTGTGAGAGAATCTGACTCAGGGTTATCAACAAATGCTCTGAAGAGTGTTGAGTATGTTGTGCTGGAAATGCACAAACTCCACCCACCCATTGATCCATCCGTCCATCCTAGGAAGTATCCTAAATCTAAATTTTACAATAGTTCTAGGTGTAACGAATGATTTTTTGGTTTTGATCAAAATGTGAAAAAAGAGCTATTAATTATATAAAAGAAACATTTTATATTTTCCCCTCTCTCTTTTTCTTTAAAGTATGTTATGTTCAAAATGCTGCAAATGGAGAGGCAGTGGCCTGACTATCTGATCGCTCTGGGTCTGCATTAATAAAGCTGTGTTTGCTAATCAAATCTTTCGTTATCTCGCTTGGTTTTTAATCTGAACAAAATGAAGTCAAGTCGACACAAAGCCTGAGGACTGACGGAGAAGAGTTAGCTCGTGCTAATCTCTGAACTAAAGCTAATGAAGATATTATCTTGGTGCACTAGCAGGTGTTAGCATGTCCTCGTCACATCCACAATCCTTCCAATCCATAGCAAACAATAAGAAGAAAATGAGCTTTTCCTTCCATTCTGCTCTTGTAATTACTGTCAATAGTGCTTATGGCACTAATCAGGATTAGCAAATGTGCTAATGCTAATGTTCAATCTAGACTATTTCAGAGATGCAGACAGATCAAGATTTGCTCTTGGTGATTGTTATATTAAAATAATGAGGAAAAATCGTAATAAATAAACCTTTTAAAGGGACATTTCTCAAAAAGACAGCGTCAGCTTGCTTCACGAGTTCTGACCTGTCTAGTATTGTGAGCATGAGTGGCAGGGACAAATGTACGATGCAAACTGTCTGGGAATGTAAGAAGATCTGTGACGTATACCCCCGAAGAGTGACATTGGGGTGGAAGTCAGAGGACGATATGTTGGTAATGTTTAAATATGACTGTGTTGATTAGAATAACTGGTTGCACCATTGGCAAATCCCTGATAACTCCTCCCGAAGTTTGTTAAAATAAATGTCAATAAGAACGGCATGGCTCTTAACTATAACTACAAAATCAATCCATATTGGTCCAATCCTTATAATGGATGTTTATAAATTGAAGAGTTCACTAGGTGAACTCCAAATAATCAGTCCTCAACCTACTTTTAAGAACTCTCTGCATCCTTTGACACAGGCAATCTCCACATTGCAGTTCTTAAAGGGCCATGACACTACATGTGTTGAACATTATTTATAGTCTGTTACATTTAACTGTGGGTAAAACTGTGCAATTTCTATCTTTTGTTTACGATTTCTGACTTCCTGTTTGAAAAGAAATTTCTCAGGAAATGCTGCATATTTGTCCTATATCACATCTATCGACTCATCTCTATTTTAATTATTCATGAGCCTTACCTCTATTATCCTATAAAAAGACATGGTGAAATAATTATTAATGACACCTAACTCTCCTAACTCTTGAAACGCCCTGTAAAGTTGCAAGACCTCGCATTAGTTTGGAGTTCTGAATGGTTCGCAAGTGTTTGTTTTCATGGTACAACAGTACTCAGATGATACATGGCATGATCTAGTCAGAGTTTGAGCAGCTGTTTGCCAACCAACAACCGACACAGTGAAACTATGGATTTATAGCAAGCATTTTTTTTTAGAAAGCTATACGAGAACTGGAGAATGGGTAAATTGCAAAAAAAACTCAACTTGGGTCACAAAGGGGTGAATGGAGCCATAGACTACCTAAAGATCATTCACTCTCTCACACATTCCACTAGTTTATGTTCTTCCTCAATGACACAGCTGTCAGATGAGGATGTAGCAACATCAAAAAGATCAGACTTAAAGAAAAATTACAAGATTTGTACCCTGTTACCTCCACCGAGAGATCAGAGCTGTTCTTTGGTGTCTGCTAAAGCTCATTTCACATAGTTGCTCGAAAAACAAAGAGATCAATACAATCGATTGGAACAAACATCACATTTACTCAGTGTGCATGGACCCTGCATGTGTATAGATGATGAGGATTGACTTGTGTCTGTTAATCGATCATAAAAAGCTCATTTTAATTGGTCATGTAGCACCTTTAAAGATGCAGAACAGACACAAGTGGTAAGATGACTACAACCATTCAAAAGTATATTTGCAATTTCTATGAGAGGATTTTCAGAAATGCTGGTTCTTTTATTGTTGTTTATGTCAGGATTTCTACTCATCCACTGTCTAAACAAGTTCAGTTTGAAAATAACTTTCTGTTATTTGACTGGACTTCTGAACTTTCTTCGTAACCTACAAAGTTTGAAGATTTGAAAAGAAAATACTGCTACAAAATCTTTTAGAAAGACATATTTTGTTTTGTTACAGATAAAAACACACTTCTCTGTACCTCACTGTTGTAAATATATATAACTGAGCACATTTCTAAAAGCAGTTTATATCATCTAAAAATCTTAGATAAGTTAAAGTTAAGCTACCTTATGCACTCGACTTATTCACACAAAAAAAAGAAGATTTATGAGCTAGATGAGAATATGAATCCTCATTGGCTCTAGCGTTGTTCTGTTTCACACCAGTAAAGTCTCCTATCTCTAAGTTGAAATGAACTTACTCTAAAATTCTTTTTTTTTTTAAATATCTGTTTAATGAAGGCTGTACAGTTGTTGAATTGCATCAACCATTAAGGCTCAATTTATAAATGTGGTACAGCCTTCTGTAATCTGTCTTCTCATGAGACTTAGGTGCAACAAAGAAGGCATTGTAATTACAAAAACCAAAAAAAAATAGTTTCTTCACCATTTTTCAGAAAATATGAAACGTTTTTTCACCTGGAATAAAAGTCGATGAGATTTTGTGTCTGCTCTGTTGGTAAAGCAACCCATTCTTCTTGGAGGCAAAAAAGCCAAAAAAAAAAAGCATTTATAGTTTTATGTGGATTTTTCTTTGCATCCTTTTCGATTTTTCTGGCAGTTGTAGCATATTTTTGTTGTTTCTTTCAACTGAATCCCTCACTTTCCACTTCTTAATCAGAGTTTGAACACTGCTGATTTCTTTTTAAATCCTTTTCCTGTTTTGAACAGTTCAACTACCCTCCCTGATCCTGAGATCCTTTGATAGCTCTTTTGCTTCCCCATAGCTCAGAAATCAGAAATGTCAGCGCATCACTGGATGAAAAAGGCAAGCGTTTATTAGGAACCAGAAATGCACAAACATTACAAGCAAACAGGTCGCAGGTGAGGAGGGTTACTGCAAAATGGTCATATGGAAAGTTTCTGTTGTCAATTTTCAGAAAATCAGAAATCACTGCGACAGCCAGTACACTACAGATAGTAAACTACTGTTACTGAAATATTTACTCTTGCACAACTAGTTTTTAATCGTGTCTTATAAAATATAGGTCTGTTATATTATTCATGGAACTATGGTATTGTGTAGGGGTTGGGCAGGATCTAGTGCGAAAGACAGAATGTTTGTGTTAGAGTTAGAGAGATGTGTGCTCATCACCGGTGACTGTCTGAGCTCAGAGTGAGCTACGGAGAGTAAATCCAGTCTGAAGGATGGTCAACCTGACCCCCTTACTCTAAATCTCTCTTTCACACACACGCACACACACATCTGGTTTTCCGCTGATGTCCAAGGTTTTTTCCTGAGCTAATCAAATCTCAAAACACCCACACCCACACACACTCTACTGCTGATCAACAGAGCTGCTCAATGAAAGGTTAAAGTGGCCCTGATGATGTGTGTACATTTGGCTGCCAGTGTACGTGTGTGTGCGCGTGTACGTGTGTGTGTGTGTGTGTTCTTACTGTGAGATGCAGGACTGAAAGTCATCTAGCATTTTTCCTCCTGAAACCTGAAGAAACACATACAAAAACAATCATGAGAAACTCTTACACAAACTCTCAGATGAACTGGAGTCTGGTGAGGGAGAGAGATTTTCATCTCTGCGGTCATGGAGATGAGATGAAGGGAATTGAGACTAAAGATGGTGGGAATTACATAATTATAAAAAAAATCTGATTTGAATAAATACACATTTTTATGGCTGTATCACTCTGTTACTTCCGGAATTTCTCACATCAGTGGCCATTGGTTTCATATTCACGATGTGCTTCTTGTCAGACTAAAGCATTAGTGTGCAAGAAAGAATAAAATGTATATATTCAAGCAAATTTGAAAGTAAAATCATTTGAGAGTAACATTGTATTCGGTTGCTATATACTACTGTATTTCTATTTTATAGGGGATCTTTTAGTTTTGGAACTAACTTACATATAGATTTCTCTAACTTCACTAACTAACATTTAGGTTACACAATTTTACTTAACAAAGGGAGCCTATGGGATTTAAAGCAAGAGCAAGCATCAAAAAGAGACAGGAGGCTTCGATATGTCATTGAGAAACTGAAAAACTTTCCTACACATATCACTCTGCGCTAATTTTGTACTGCTGACTGATATTCAGTCCACTTTGCACATATTTCCATTTTCACTCGCACAACTTAATGTCTATTTTTGATTTTATATATTATGTCTATTTTGTAAATATGGATTAATATTTTATCTTGTCTTCGTGAATTTGTTGCACTGTAGTGCATCTGCACAAAAACACATTCCTCGTCTGTGCAAATGATTCTGATAAACAAAAAAAAGCTAAAGTTTAGAGGCATGTTAGCAATAAAGCTAATTCGGATTCTGATTCTGATAAACAAAAAAAGCTAAAGTTTAGAGGCATGTTAGCAATAAAGCTCATTCGGATTCTGATTCTGATAAACAAAAAAAAGCTAAAGTTTAGAGGCATGTTAGCAATAAAGCTCATTCGGATTCTGATTCTGATAAACAAAAAAAGCTAAAGTTTAGAGGCATGTTAGCAATTAAGCTCATTCGGATTCTGATTCTGATAAACAAAAAAAAGCTAAAGTTTAGAGGCATGTTAGCAATA
>SRMA01025435.1:147907-165455 GCA_007224835.1 Danionella cerebrum | reverse complement strand
TTTCAGCTGTGTTTAAATTTGGTTTAGTTGCTGTAATTTGATTATCATAAACAAAAATGTGCTTGATATATTCACATATAAGAACTGATAGAACAATCTAGAAGCATTTAGATGTTAAAATTGTTTATTTATTTAAAAAAAGAAGTTTGTTAAAGCATTCTCTGTAAAAAGTGTGAAGTTTACCTAAATCTGGTTGTGAGTCTACCTTCTTTATTTTGTTGACATTGGTTCCTGATGGTGGATATAAAGATTAAAAGAAGGAATATGATCCATTACAAGGTCTACTAGTAATATTGGTCAGCCTTGTACAGCGACTTGTGATAGTTGATAAATTGCATTGCTCATCATATGTGAATCCAGAACAACTTGCCAGATACATTGCCGAAATTCAGTGATATGCAAAAGGGCATCCCTGTAAATTTTCATGATTTTATTTTCTAAATCATTGGTTGTCAGGATAAGAATTTCAGTTAAATATATTATCTAGAAGACAAATGCAGTGATGTTTCAGAAGTTAAATGAAATGTGTAAAATTTATGGAAAGTGTGAAAGAAATAGTTAAACAAAATTATGCATGTGTATTTTTTACGCACCTCAAAGTATATCCTCCTTTTTCAGAAAACTAAATAAATGAAATGCTTTCTGTAGCTTTCAATTAGAGTCTGGATTCTGGCAGAAGGTATTTTGGACTATTCCTCTTTACAAAACATCTCCAGTACAGTCAGGTCTGATGGTTTCCGAATATGATCAGGTCTTGTGGAGTGAGATAGCCATTCCAGAACATTCTACTTGTGCCTCTTTATGATTTGGAGCAGAGTTTAGGGTTATTGTCTTGTTAAAATATCCAGTTTGAGAATTTGTCACTGATTGCTGGACACTGTACTTCAGAATCTGCTAATATTGAGTGGAATCCATGTGACCCTCCACTTTAACAAGATTCACAGTCCCAGCTCTTGCTTAACAGCATGAAAATTAACCGCCACCAAAATTTAGTGTAGGTGGCAAGTGTTTTTCTATACAGCATCACCTTGCGTGAATTGCACTGAATAGTAGAACGATGCACAGTGACACCATCTGCAGCAAGATGATGATGTAGGTCTTTGGATGTGGTCTGTGGGTTGACTGTGACTGTTTTCACCTTCCTGTTCCGTCAATTCAGGCCTTAACTAAAACTGTGCCTCTGGTCTTCCAATTCCTCACATTCAGTTGATAGGAGAGTTGTTTTGAGGCTTCAGCCAAAAGGAGAAACATTTACAATTCACCTCCTCTAAATTCTTTCTCATGATTGGATTCACCTCTGTGATTAGACTATTAATTTGTCGCTTATACAATTAATTTCTTCTTGGATAAGAATAAAATCGTATTCTTTTATCTTATTTTCCCAAAATGGGCGCTCATATTCATCACCAAGAAGCTTATGCAGTTAAGTTATTTTGGTATAAAATAATTAATATTAAGACCATATTTTGGTATAAACGTGATGGATGATGTCTGAATGTAGGCCATCTAAGAAAGCTAAACTAAGAGTTTGAAGAAACGTAGCTGGATGCTGCAGTGCTACAACCATAAAAATAAACATCATCAGACACAGCTTTTCTTAGTGCCAGTATAATGTGGATATGCACAATACTACACTGTTCTTCTGGTGTATGTTAGACATGATATGATGTTAAATACGGCTGGCTTTGTTTCTTTCAACTTCCTTTCTGCATGTAGACTTCATATTGTAGCTATTTTTTACCCTGAGTATATATTTATGTCAAATGAAAAGATCTGTGGAGCAACCAAGTTATATTTTTAGGCACGTAGAAGAATATCTGTGCAGTAGTGCAGATTATAATGTGTTAGAAATGCCTTTAACATTTCTGCGGATGTTAAAATTGTCAGTCACTTGAGAAGCTTGTGGAGAAATGCCTTAAAATAGGGAGCAGGCTTTCATTAACAATGAATGAGCTTCTGTTTTCTCTGCCAAATCACTGCACTCATTTCAATTCTGATCACAGCTCTCAGAATCTGCCCTTGTCCTTAAACACACACTCACTTAAAGAATTAATTCACCCCACAATCCAAATTTGTTCATGATGTACCCACTTTAGTGTCTTGCATTTCACTTTCAAACTCCTGGGATCCATATTCAGGTTCAAGGTTTGTTCGTATACAAGTGTTCATCTTCACTATTTGAATTACTGACCAAACAAAACTTCCCTTTAATATTTCACTTTATTTTCATTCAGTTCATTTGGATCTCATAGTAGCAGTAAGAGCTGGGGGATTGTACTTAAAAAATGAATCTCAGATTTGTTTAGACAAAATTCTCTTTAAATTTTAAAGGGATTTATTTGACTTGAATTTTAAAACATTTGCCCTCTTGAGTCTTGTCAATGTCTGATGACACAAACCCAAACCACTTCCACACAACTGAAGAATCTGCTTCTCTCTGAACCATATTCGAGTAAAATCGATTTTCAGTTATTATTTTCGGTTTCACAATCATTTGTCCACCTCGAGGCATTGAAAAGCACCATTGCAGTTTAAAACTGTACCTTTTCAGGAACAAAGGCTGTCAGTGGGGTAAAATCATATCAAAATATGACTTACTTTTTTGTGACATTACCTTTGCAATCTATCAGAAGGCTTTTTGTCCTACTTCTCTTTGTAGATCCTCTCCTAGTTTTTAAGGTTTGACTACTTGAACTTTCAACTCTCTCCACAGACTTTCTATTCGGATTAAGATCAAAAGACTGGCTCTTTCTTATTCATTTTACCACTGTTTTCCTTCTTTGGTCATGTGTTTTGGGTCATTGTCATGCTGCAGAACCACATATGAAGTTTTCTTCGCCATGGAGGTTCCCACCGAGGATCTGATTGTAAATCGTGTAGAGCCCCTGAGGAAGATTAACAATTGTTTTATGTTTCTCCCCCTCTTTTTTTCTCTCAACAATCTCACCAACTGCTGTTACCTTCTCACCGAATAGCTCATTCCTGACATTTGTTGGTCTACAATCTTCTCCTTGTCTGTAATTCTCAGCTTTGAGAACACCATTAATCTTGACCGAATCTCCAGCTCCATTTGCAGAAAGGCAGCCCCAAACATTCAATGAACCCTTACCATCCTTCACCGCTCTGCAGTCCTTCGAGAAACAATCTGCCTGCAATCTTGCTTATTTATAGAGGGTCAATGCTTTTTAACTCTTATACCTTTGAATCTCTTTGTATGTTTTTGTTTAATTAAATTAGTTTTTCTCTCAGTTGAAATCATGAAATGAAAAATGCCATTACATCTACAGACATCTTTTCAAATGCATATACCTCAGCACTGTTCATGTCCATTGAAATCCACTGAAAAGGTATACATCAGTTAGTTTTTGAAAATGTCTATATTTAGATAGATTTTTAAAAACGTGCTACCTCAGCAGACATTTTGAGCCTTGTACTTGTAATATTTATTTGTATATATTTTTACTGTTCAACAACTGTTTTTGATCACTGATTAGTGCTAAAGCCTTTTATTATGAGCGACTGATCTAGAATCTACTCTAAGCTAACCTGACAGTTCAGCCAGGTTTCAGTGTCATTAAGGTGATTACTTCCTGTCTGATTGAACCCACATCAGCCAGCAGGTCAATAGCTTTGCCACAGTTTGACACTGCTTCTCTCTTCAAGAAAAAACTCATTACATTTACAGACAGCAATGGCGTGCATATCACGTCACTAAACGAACCAAAAACACTCTGTGAATGTTGTTATGCTCCCCTTGTTGGCTTGTATATTGTTCCAAACATCTTGGATAAATAACCACAGATCTTCTGTGGATTTTCTCACATTCTTCTGTCTCTTCATGTATTCCCAGCCACACAATATTGACATTGAGATCATAGCTCAGTATACCTTCACTTTCAGTACTTCATGTTCTTTTTTTGCTAAAGATAATTCTTAATGAAATTGTAAGTTTAATTGTAACTTTGGGGTCCTTTTCCTGCTGCAGAATAAATATAGGGTCAATAATTCACCGCTCTGCTGGATAAGCATCTCCCTGTATTTATCAGCTTTGAGAACACCATTAGTCCTCACCAAATCTCCAACTATATTTTCAGAAATGCAGCCCTGAACATTCATGAAACCTTCAACATGCTTCACTGTTGCTTGTTGACACTCATTATTGTACAGTTCTCTTGTCCCTCAATGAACTGCTTTCTGCTGTAGCCAACTATTTCAAATTTTTACTGAACAAGTCAGAGCCCCTACTGCCATTGTTCTGCATCCCAGTTCCAATGTTTCTTGCATATTTGAGTCGCTTAATATGGATGTTCCATAAATGCTCCTTATTGTAGATGGGTGCACCTACGTGCTGCTGGTTTCTGGCAGTTCTGAACTGATTTCACTGCTGGACAACTTCCAATTTTGAAGGGTTTTTAGCTTGATGTGTCTTGCTTTTGCTGCTTACGTTTCCTTAACTGACCACTGGGTTTTTCTTTAACAGTTGCAATTTGAGCAGCACATCCCAGTCTGCTGAGAAATTTCTCTGGCATAGACCTTCTGTTTGGTGCTGTGCTCGATCATCCCATGACAAGGAATTGTTCTGCTCAACTTCGCCTTGGTAGCAGATTTTGGCTGTTCCTCATGTAGTTTTAAGCTCATGACTGAATTCAACCTGACAATGTGACAGTGATGATCAATAGCACCTCTTTGGTATAATTAGTTGATCATATGCTACATAATCCCACAAAATCCTACATAAATAACTGTTAACATTAAATGTAGATAATTTGGGTTTAAAGTCCAAGCCATTCAACCAGAGATACAGTCTTAACACATCAGTGTCTCATAATTATTCATGAGACAAAGTTTGCCTATCGATTGAGAAGATGTGGGTGGTTGTTGTGTTAGACCATAAGCATGTTTGGTGGTCAGACTCAGGACTTAGCAATGGATTCTCACAATCACTATCCCTCGCCTGAGCAGTTGTCCATTGCTATTCATGTCTCAGGCAAACTTGAACTGAAACAAGGGAGAAGAGAGCAGTTTGAAGTTTACACACATACACACGCACACACACACGTATACACAACCCTGATCGTATTTTTTTGACTATCAAAAAATAAGTTAGAAAAATTTTATTGATGCTAGCAGCACCAGGGGATTGTGGGTAGGAGCATGAACTGATCTGATGACTTCAAGGTATGTTTCTTTTGACAAAAGTGTTTTTTCCTATTCAAAAATGTACACAGTCATAAAACTTACCTTTATTACGTCTTGATCTTTAATTCAGACATTTTTTTTAGCTTTTTTCCTTTTGCCTCTTTCTCTTTGGGCCACAGAGGCCTTATCATTGTCTTAATGGAGTTCTGAGCTGCTAGTCTCGTTGCTATCATTATCATTCCTATCATTCTTTTCACAATTGTGTGATGACATCTGGAATGGATGCCACTGTAGGGAGATGATAGGGAAGCAATGTGACCCTTTCCTCTTGGCATGGCTCATAGTTTGATTTTTTTAATGTGAGTGAAGGAGTGACATCATCACTTGATCGCATCCGCATTATTTTCAGTCATGTCATGAGTTGCCAAGATTACTAGTCAAACAAAGAAACAGAAACTAACCAAAATACTGTGTGTTTTGTTATCATTTTTATCATTTTCAAAAACCATTGGCAAAGGTAAATACTACAGAACAACTAGCCATCATGAGAATTTAAATAATGCTACCAGGCAACGTTATTTAGCTAAATTGAAAGAGATCAATGATATCATCCCATATGAAATTGCAAATCATGAATGGACAAGATACTCAAAGGCACAATCACCTCTTGCGTATCCTGATATTGTTGACTACCTTGCTTTTGGGAAAAGCCCATACAGCAGTTTAAAAGCTTTAAATCACTCACAGCACACAAACAATTCTGCATTGGCTGGGTAAAAGACTGGCTGACCTATAAAACTCCTAAAGGCTTCAATCATGCCTGGCCAAGTTTCTTGTTTTTTATACTTGAATTGTTTGAATGACATTTTATATACCATTGCCAGATATAAATGTGGACAGTTGAACACGTAAGTAATCAAGTTGGACTACTTGTGGAAACTAGGGTTACAAACAAAATGGATCAGATTTAACCTCGTATTCAACCGGATGTGACAACACCTCAACCCTGGAAATTAGGGGTGTAACGGTTCACGGTATGTATTGAACCGTTTCGGTACGGCCTGTTCGGTTCGGTACACTTGCGTACCGTTTCGGTATTCGGTATTTGTATTAAATAATATAAATGTATTATTAGCTCGATATTAAGCGCAGCGGAACCATGTTCCTAGGCGAGTTTCCGCACGGACGCTATTGAGGGACGTGCAGCTCTACTGTGCAACACTCAATAGCGTCCGTGCGGAAAATCGCCTTTGGCTTCTCTGTTAAAATACGTAATGGGGATAGACGAGTGGATAAATTTAAAGTTGTATGCCGACATTGTTCCACGGAGATCGGGCAGGCAACACATCAACATTTTCTACTGCTAGAGATATTGTCACTGCAACCAGATCTGTGCTCTCTTCAGAAAATGTGGATAGGTTAATCTTTTTAGCCTAAAACTTGAATAGTTAGTTTTGTTGATATATAAGCTGAAGCTGTTGCTAGTGTTAAAAGTTTTCAGGTCCTAACTAGTTGCAGTATTTCATTTTTTATTTAAAAAACGTGTTTTTCTTTATAAAGAGTGCAATTTATTTAAAATATCACCCAAATGTGTCACTTTTATTTATTTTATGCAAGAATTCTATTGGGTATTGGCAGCTTTTCAAAATAAAGATTATGTAAGTTGTTATTTTTTTGTACCGAACCGAATGAACCGAACCGAACTCTCCAAGACACTGTACCGAACCGAATACGATTTTAGCGAACCGTTACACCCCTACTGGAAATATATATGAGAAAAAAAAAAAAAAAACGTAATATTTGTAAAGAGTTCATAATAGAAATCCTAAATAATTGGACTCAATTGCCCACATTCACTTATCTCTAAGGGTGCTTTCTCACTTGATTCATAGTTTGATTCAATCAATCTTTTGGTTAAAGTTCGTTTGGGAAGGTGAAAAAACAGCTACCAAACTCTAGATCAAAGCAGACTAAAAAAGCGAGGTGGTGGTCTCAGTCCAGTTCCAAATGAACTCTAAAGCAGTTAGTTGAAGTCAACAAAAAAGGCATTTTGAGCAGAAAGTAGCCATAGTACGTGACTGCATGGCATTATGGGACGTCTGCTAGCATTCTGTCCTCCATTTTTTACTTCCGTGTGCAAGTTAATTCTATCCAATCAAAAAAATCTGTCAACGACACCCATTTGAAGACGTATGTAAACATTGAGTGGTCACATGGCGGTATTTTCACTCTGTTCAACTAGTGCGGACCAGAGTGATCAGTGTGTTAGAAATTAAACTGAAACATTTTGGTTTAGGACTGAAACGTTCAGTTTTTTCTCTTGGTCCAGACAAAATTACATTGGGATCCTTAAATGCACATATGAACCACAGCAAAAACAGGCTGTTTATTTAATTTTGGAGCATTTTTGGAGCACACCCCATACTTTTTTGGAAACCTTCATTGTACACAATGTTGTAAACACTGGTCAAACATATTTATGGTTAAATGTCAGTAGTACCATTTAAATTTTTTAATCTTGCTTGGTGGGACTTCCTGATGCTCATTCACTCTGAAGCTTAACTTTTCTCTTCCAAACACATATCTTTGTCCGAGCAGGCAGTGCAATAGAGGCTCCTGCCTGTGACACATGAGCATGTTCATGTGTGTATTTGAAGGGGGTTATCATTTAGGGTTGTAAACTCCCATTAGGTAATTGTTTTTCTTCTGGGCTGTGGATCATTACATTTAGTGAAAGGGAGCCCTTCTGTTGGCAGTCAGTGACCCGCAGCTGATGAGTGTGGAACAGCCTGTGGATTGGGAGGTTTGTTGTCTGGGCTCCTCACCTTTGCTTCACTTAGTACACAGCCTCGGAGTGAGCCCTCAGTGGTCTTCACTCTGCAGGGAAAGTACAGAAAAAGATGCATGGAAATTGCATGTGGAGATAACTGTTGCTTGTAGATAGTTCATATGCGATTTATTCCTGATGAGAGCAACTTGCTTGAGTTATAAAGTTAGGATGAAGCTTGGTCGACTGCTATCATTTGACTAGGTGAGGGAAATAAAACCATTTTATTGACTCAAATGTACAGTTTACATTTGCTTGTTTAATGAAATCAGGGTTTATTCATCTGCCAACACTCCCTCTCTGCTTTCATGGTGTCGAGTTGGCTTAGCCCTCGTCCTTTTTGGTTGCCATAGAGATTCACAAACAACATGGTAGTGAGCAAGGAAGGTCTTGTTGAGAAAAAAGGCAGTTTTGTCAGGAATATTGAATTAGTTTGGTTTTGTCGTGTCAGACCAAGTGAAAACAAAAGCCCACTGCAAAGTGTGTTTAAAGTCTGTTTCCGTAAAATGTAGGAGTACAATTAAATTAAATCAACCCTCAAACGGTTGAATTTTGCAGATGATGTTCGCTACGAAATGACTGCTAATCAAAAGCAGTCATGGATTCTGTATATCGCTAAAGATGTGGTGCCCATGCATACTGTGGAAAAATCCAGTTCTTGAGTTTGCCCATTAGAAACAAAGCCTGAGTCCTCAAGTACTCAGAGTTTGGTCAGCATTTTAAGAGTACAAGGCTAGCTGGCATAAGTAGCACCAGCTCATTTAATTCACGCCCCTGAATATAATATCTTTGGAGGCGGGCTTCATACCTGGACCTTGTATATAATCCTCGGGTCTCCTCGCACTGCTCGACTTCTTACGCTTACCGTGCTTAAGTGCAAAGCCCCCTGGAAATGTCCCATGGCTTACCTTTAAATCGGGGTATCAGGGATCTGCAGGATTGGGGTGATGACATGACTATCAGAAAGAGGACACAAGAGGATCTGAAAGCAAAGGAGTGGGTGGAGCTATGGTATCTGGACACTGCCCCAAAACTCAGGACAGCAATCAAGTCTAGCACTTACACCTCAATTTTACTGACGATTATGACGATTTTTTTTTTTTTTTTTTTTAAATTGGTTAATTTCTCATTAACTTACATGGGGAGGATGGGTTGATCTCTAGTACAGAATTTCTCCAGAGGTTGATTGAGGCCACTTTGACCTCCATCACCAGGACATGCAAGATGCACCTCCTAGAGGCTGGTTGCAGAATACCTCATGAAACCTCCCTTGCCCATGTAAGTGAACAGAAAGTAACTTACACTTACATAATATTTTTAGAACATGCATGCCATCCCCTCTAAAAATTCTCTTGTGCTTTTATTGTATTTTATTTAGTAGCCATTGGTATAGAAATCATTACTTCACGTCATGTTGTGTGCGTTATTATATTGAACATTTTGTGCTCTAAATGAATTGAATTCTTTGCTGCATTTAATTTATCTGTCCTACTTGCTAACATTTGCTAACTTGCTAACATAATACTGGCTAATATTGACAAGCAAACATGAGGACAAATATTTAAGTTTGGACAGAATGTTATTTGTATATTTTCTATTCATAGAATTTTTAAATTATTTCTAGTTTACAAAATAGCCCTTTTAAATAACTTTAAGATTCACCCCATTCCAGTTTCTAGAAGCATGGCTACAAACCTTTTTCTTATATTGCAGTTTTTTTAGCACAACAACAAATTGTTGTGATTATTGTTTGTATAACTTACCAAACCATGTTGAACCTTTACTCTTTAGTCATAACTAGGGGTGTAACGGTTCACGGTATGTATTGAACCGTTTCGGTACGGCCTGTTCGGTTCGGGACACTTGCGTACCGTTTCGGTATTCGGTATTTGTATTAAATAATATAAATGTATTATTAGCGCGATATTAAGCGCAGCGGAACCATGTTCCTAGGCGAGTTTCCGCACGGACGCTATTGAGGGACGTGCAGCTCTACTGTGCGACACTCAATAGCGTCCGTGCGGAAAATCGCCTTTGGCTTCCCTGTTCAAATACATAACGGGGATAGACGAGTGGATAAATTTAAAGTTGTATGCCGACATTGTTCCACGGAGATCGGGCAGGCAACACATCTAACATTTTCTACTGCTGGAGATATTGTCACTGCAACCAGATCTGTGCTCTCTGTAGCCTAAAACTTGAATAGTTAGTTTTGTTGATATATAAGCTGAAGCTGTTGCTAGTGTTAAAATTTTTCAGGTCCTAACTAGTTGCAGTATTTCATTTTTTATTTAAAAAAATGTGTTTTTCTTTATAAAGAGCGCAATTTATTTAAAATATCACCCAAATGTGTCACTTTTATTTATTTTATGCAAGAATTCTATTGTGTATTGGCAGCTTTTTCAAAATAAAGATTATGTAAGTTCTTATTTTTTTGTACCGAACCGAATTAACCGAACCGAACTCTCCAAGACACTGTACCGAACCGAATACGATTTTAGCGTACCGTTACACCCCTAGTCATAACTTTACATTTCCCCATTGACTATACAGAAGACAAACAACATCAATGTTTCAAATCATATTTGACCAAGGCATCATTTTTAAGGATTTACGTAATCATATGTTTTGTGTTGAATTGACAAAACATTACAAAAAATATTGTTTGTATTATTTGAAATAAAAAACGAATTTATCTAGAATATTATATAGCCAATTGTCTGAGCTCATGAAATGTGTTGTCCTTTTATAGTTCTCTGAAATAAATAAGAGAACGCACATTGTGTAGTTTTAGTTCTAGTTTCATGGCTGTTCTGTTTGAATAGTATGTGATGGGAAATGTTTACCAGAGACTTGATCCTACAAGGTTTGTCACTATAGCAACAAGAAAATGTATCACATGCTATTTTTAAATGCCATATTGTATGTTTTTTTAAGTTTCTCTGCTGTGCTGTATGGTGATAGCCGGTCGGTAATCATGCCAAAGGCAAATGAGCGAATGTTTTGATCGATCTAACTTCACCGTTGTTAATTGGTCAAAACTGAAACATTGTGTTTAATTGAAAAAGGCATGTGGAGTTTTGTGAAAATAATACTCACTTGAATTATACTATCATTGATTAGTTCTTGGTTATTTGTAGTTTGTAAATGTGGGGTTTTATACATTTTAATCACTTTACACTTAAATGTGAGCTGCACCAATAGACCTCTGAAAGGGAATAAGCGGGCAGGAAAATGAATGAATGAATGAATGAATGAATGGTAGATAGACAATAATTAACTGGAGACTGACCTTCAAACTCATCTGAAGATCTAGATTCAAGTATAAGTGATTTAATGAACAGGAATAAAATACCTCTAAAATACCAAAAAGTTATCTTGACCAATTCATTTGAATCAGAAAATTATCAACAGCATTCACTCATCCAACATGGTTGTGTGCATCAGTAAATCCTTTATCAGATTGACTGAGTTGGGAATCGTTAATAGGATACTATTCCCTCTTACTGGATCATTTGAATCAGAGTGATTGAGTCATAATCATCTGACTTGACTGTTTGAATCATTCATCAGATATTCTCTTGACTGAATCAGGGTATCATTAACAGATGCACTCCCATTAACTGAATACTATACCTTATAATGACAATATTTGGTTGGTAAATTATTAACCGGGTACCCTCTTTAATAAATATTTTTAATTGGACGATCATTAACAGGATACAAATCTATCTAACCAGGTCATTTGAGACTTGATTATTTGTTGATCAGACACTCTCATGACTGAATCATTTGAATCAGGAATCATTAACGGGATACTCTTGGGCAATCAACTAACAGGATACTATTCCATATAGCTAGATTATTTGAGTTAGAGGAGTATTGTCCTTACTTGAACTTTTAAATCAAGAAATCCTTCATCAAATACACTGACTAAATCATTTGAATCAAGGAGTCATTAACAGGATGCTCTCTTGACTAAATCGTTTGGATCAGGGAATCATTTACAGGATGCTCTCTTGACTCAATAGTTTGATTTGGGGAAGCATTAAAATTGATTCTATACCCTTAGCAAGAAATTTGAATCAATGAATCATTGTGAATCATCTGAAGTTTGACTCAGGAATTCATTAACAGAATACTCTTTCCATCAACTGAATCATTTGAATCGCAAAATAAATTTGAACCTCCTGGATCATTTGTTTATGATGCTGGAATATAACTTTATATCCATTCCAGTACATAAGTTGTGAAATTAGAAAGTCCACATTTCACGAAAAGAACGTGGTTTGAACAGACTTTAAATCATAATGAATAAAACGGCTCAATATGTAAAGAATGAAGCTCAATCTCTCCAGTGACAAACTCCTGGCACACGATTTATAATGGTGTATGTTTACACTGCTCTCTGCAAACTGAAGGGAATATTACATAAGGAGCCTGTAATAAAAATGAGTTATCATCACATCTTTGATTGATCACCAATGTCACCAAGATGGCTGCCAAAGAGCATCTCCCATCGCTGGTTGCTATTTATACCAGCTATTCATCAGCTCCATCAATGATGGCAAGATGGAGCATGCAGAACGAAGCGTATGTGAGACATACTGTACATTCACACATGTACAAACACATTCACTGTTTGCCAGGCCACCTTCAGTCTCAGGCTTCAGGATGGTGAATCCCTACCTCGGAGCTGTCCAAGAGCAAATAAACATGTGCTGCGTTGATAAGACCTGGTTTATGACAGCTGAGATATTGATTACTGCAACAAGGGCCAAATGCGCTTCAGCCCTGAGCTTGTGTGTTTGTGTCTGAGGGCGCATGCGTGTGAATAAGAGTATGATTAATCGCGGTGTACTGGGGAATCGTGTTTTTGGGTTATCAGTGAACATAATATAGTTCAGTGCCTTGCAAGTGGAGAGATGTGATGACATGTCACTCCCCTTTCATGCAATAATAAAAAAGCCACAATAAATAATACTGGAATGGAAAATGGGCCTCCACTGTTGAACCCCAAATATTAATTATTTTACTATTTTATGTTTACTTTTATAATATGTTTATTCAACTGGTTGTTTGTGTTGCATGCTGAAACACTCCCCAGCAGGCATACATCAAGTCATTGAACACTTGTGTGTAAGGCAAATGGATTACGAAGGATTTTTCTGCATGGTTACACTAATTGTCCATACGTAACTACAGCATAGTTTTCATGTAACCATGCTTTTTTGAAAACAACAAACAAAATGTGTTATTTTGAAAGCACTCTGAACTCTGTTTACTCTGTGAACAGCCAAAAACATTTCCTTGGATGCTGGAGGTGGGGTTTGGCATTGTCTTCACACTCTCTGCTTGGCAACGCTGCTTTGGTTACAAAAATGAAGAGTTATTGGGGATGAAACGAGGACTGTTTACTGCAGGATTATGTGCATACGTCTCCTATTTGATTGCAGAACATTGGCGCCCATGTTTTTGCAAACTCACTGCTGAACTTTTAAAAATTGCACGAATAAGCTGCCACCTGTTGGTTTGGTACAGTCTTTAGGGAATTTTGAGTCTTTAAATGGAAGCCTTTTCTCTGCAGTTAAGCAGGCCATCCACACATAACCGCAGCACCGTTTTGATGTAAACATGCATTTTTTTATTTAAAATGCTCCACACCCGGTGTTCGTATAAAGAGGTTAACAAAGTTTTGTGTGTTCTGGGTTGGAGAATAATTTAATAATTATTTTACATTCAGAAGCTATAATCAGATTATTTCAATTACTTTCCCACTACCGTGTGTGGAGTCACTTGATCCCTCCCCATGAATGTTTTAGGCAATGTGTGTTTAAATATCAGTTCATTTATTGATGTTCAATAGTCATGGATGGTAGATATTTCCTTCAATTATTTTAATAATCAAGTAATCTACCCTTCATTTCTAAAACCTTTCACTTGTAATATGTGAGCATTTTACTGTACACATCTCCTCATAAACTATGCAAAAATAATAATTATAATAAAATAATTCTTGGGCACGGTGGCGGAGTGGGTAGCACTGTGGCCTTCCAGTTCGAAAGTTGCCGGTTAGAAGCTCGCCGGTGACCTTCCTGGATGGAGTTTGCATGTTCTCCCCTTGCTTGTGGGGGTTTCATACTGGTTCTCCGGTTTGCCCAACAATCCTAAAAACATGCGGTAAGATTAGTTAAATAATCTAAATTCACCTTTTGAATGTTGCCCTGCGATGGACTAGTGACCTATCCAGGGTGTACCCCGCCTCTCGCCCAATGTGCGCTAGAGATAGGCACCGGTAGACCCACGTGACCCCAAAAGGGAATAAGCGGGAAAAAATGAATAAATAAGTTGGAAAATGAATGAATGAAATAATCCTTCAATAATCATAATGGAACTAAAATCTTCAATTAATCAAGATTTTGAAGAAAAAAAAAAACAGGTACATGTGGACATGGCCTAAATGTTGTTCATGTCTGACTTGGGAGCACAAGCTTGTGGTGCTCGTGTCGGATTTCACAGCAATTATAACCGAAATGTGAAAAAGTGCCATTGTCTTTCAAGTCTGGGGAGTAGGGAGAGTTTCAATTGTTTTACACTGAATGCTGATTATGCAAATGCATTGAACAAGCACTTATTCAAACAATATGACAACATGTAACATGTAGTGATGCATGTAATGCAAATGTCATACAAATGTCACACAATTTTTTAGCGACAAGAAATATCAGACAAACGCCCAAAATCACTGGAGAATAATGATCACACAATGATAAAGATGACAACCTCATTGGGGGAAATGATGATGTCATTGCCAAATTTGCATAAAGGCTGCATGATGTGCTTGAAATACACGTTTTATTCCCAATGTGCTTCAAAAGTAAAAAAAGTATTACACTTGTTTCAAGTAATAATTAATTAAACAAACATGTATAAGCTGCACCTTCATCCTATTTCGAATTGTTATCGTTCAGTACTGACGAGTACTTGTTCATTTTTAATTAAACTCAAGTGTTTTGGGATGGGTATTTGTGTTTTTTTCTTTGAATACAGTTCAGTTAGGCAATGTTTAGAGTAGGTTGCATTGAAAAGATCATTTTTTTGCTCAATTATATCGATTTTTAAATTCTGTGCAATCTCAAGATGCATGTGTATGAGGGCTATGCAGGGTATGAAGGGATGTGACATTACAGTAGAGGCTGATTTTAATCCATAAGCTGCTTTAATCTAAGATGGTCTTCTAGCAATATAGTGGGGCATTGGACACTTAGGCTAAGTTCACTCAAATCTAGCCTGTGTTTGAATCTACAACGATCCAATGTGGCATTTGTGTGCAGAAGAGGACATGATGTCATGATGCAAAATGCATTGTTTACTGATGTAAATATTGATATAGTTTTGTGACTTTGTTGAAGATAATGTGTGATCAGAGGCAACTTTATTATTTTCCAATAACATTTGGGAAGAAGATTGTGATGAAAAAGACCAAGACTAGCTGAATATTTTCTGAATAATGGCGGAAGCAATAAAGGAGTTATTTTCACAACACAATCTTCATTGGACTTTTACGTTTGTGGAAAGAGAAAACAGAGACATGTAGGTTGCTTTGTGAATAAACGATATATTTTTACTCTGCTGCTGTATAACATGTTCCTTTCTCTTTTTTTCCTCGTCACAGGTACTACTCGCCATCCTCGCGACGGAGAGGTGCCAGGGGTCGATTATAACTTTCTGTCAGTAGATGAGTTTCTAAAGCTTGAACAGAGTGGGACACTGTTGGAGATCGGATCTTACGAAGGTGAGCTTGATAACGAACAAACATAAACCATACAGAAACTGATTCTGAAAGAAATGCACAAAAATTGGCCTGAAAGTCAGTGGAGAAACCACACAATTGAGCCATATTCAATGCCCACCCCAATAGGAATGATCAGCCAATCATTGATGCCAACAGGCACATAGTGTAGATTTCACATTGTGTAGATAAGACACCATTTTCTGTGTCTTATGATGAAATGTTGTACCTAGTTGTTATCCCCCACCCAAAATGCGGTTGTTGTTTTAAATTCTGGTAAACTCTGAAGAGGTAGCAATAGTCCTTTTATGGGCATAGGATTAAAGAAGAAGATTAAAATAATAAAATATATATTTTTAAACAAACTATACAATAAGTAGTTGAAGGAGAATGGAATACCTTGAATGATGAACTGTGAATAGTTTTGGATTGTTACCTCTATGTAACAATTGTTACCTCTATGTTCTAAGAGTTTTTTCTCACCCAGTTTTCTTTCTTTTTCTGCATAATTTAAGCCTTCTTTGCATTGTCCTTACTGTATTGTTCAGTTCTATAAGTGTATCCAAGTGCAAAGTCGATAAATTCACGTGATTCATGCAAAGTCACGTGATATTGACAAGTGAATGTCTTAACATTCATTAAACAGCCTTTGATTATATTCCAATTCTAATGTAGAACTTCATTGGTGTTGGCAACCTCTGTGAATGTAAAAGCTACTAATATTGTAATGTGCATATTCACCCTTTAGACATGTCTGATAGGCATTTTTATGAAAGTATACATGCACCATCCACTTTTATTATGTTTCACCATCTTGAATCCATTTTCTATTGTGTCAGAACACTCTTAATAATGTACATTATACTCATTTGAAGACATTGTCTGCTTTTGTTTTAGCCAGATAACAAACTGCTCTGCTCCTGGTGTTCACATGCAATACAAATGCCTCATTTTCCAAATATCCTCAAACCATTATCTCCATGTACAATTGTATCAGCCTCAAGTGACAAGCTGCATTTTCACTACAGAGCATTTTCAAGAGCTCACATCATCATGCCGTCTTGTGTTTGCTCGAACCATCCTGTTCGGACTGCTGCTAATATCATCTTGTTTCCTAGGTAACTATTATGGAACACCCAAGCCGCCTCTCCAGCCCCCTAGCGGGAAAGTGATTACTGGCGATGCTCTGCGAGAAAGCCTTCCTGGTTCCCAACCATCCACCCCACGCCGCACCAAGTCCTACAATGAGATGCAAAATGCTGGAATAGTGCCTACAGAGACTGAGGATGACGACGAGCTTCCTGAAATGAACAGCAGCTTCACAGGTCAGGAGCTTTGCCGTTTGCGTCTGGGATGAGTGATGAGTCTTTGTTGCTTTTTCCTCTTGTTTCTTCCTTCGCCATTGCTGTTCAGGAAGTATGGGGGACAGAGCGCCATCTGGCTTTTGAAGAGGGGTGTTTTTTTGTGAAATCTCACTGGCTTTGATTGTTTGGTCTGACTGCAACATGGTTCAGTCTTTGCTGTGGTGCTGAATTGGGTGGATTTGAGGGCATGTGTTTAGGAAGTGCAGATTGATTAGAGATGTTGATTTGTCTTGGGCTTAGTCACATGGTCTAGATGTGGAGTCATGCTCAGGGAGGTCCATGCATTCCACTGATTTGATTTGCAACATGTATATATTAGGCCATCCAGTTCTCTGATAATTAAATGCTCTTTAAAATTTGAGACTGAAAGTTTGGCCTGGACAGTTTGTCCTGGTTCTATTGTGTCATTTTGATATGCATGTTTTC
>SRMA01025435.1:0-145847 GCA_007224835.1 Danionella cerebrum | reverse complement strand
ATATATATATATATATATATATATATATTTACATATATATATTGCTTCATTATATATACTGCTACTATATATATTGTTTCATTGCTTCAGTATTTGCAGAACTCTGAACTAGCATCTGGAACTGCTTTTGCCTTCATTATGTAATCAAATAGCCAGAAACTTTTATACCTAGTTAACGCCGACAGGCATATTATTGAATACGTTTCTGTGCGGCCTTTTCGGTTCGGTAGACTTGCGTACCGTTTTGGTATTTTTTTTTAAATTAAATAATATAAATTTATTATTAGCGCGATATTAAGCGCAGCGGAACATTGTTCCTAGGCAAGTTTCCGAACGGACGCTATTGAGTGAGAGCTGAATGAGTAGCTGTGAGAAGTGGCAACAGCGAAAGAGAAGCCAGAGCTTGAAGACCCTCCCACCTCACTACGGTCTCCTGTTTGGGAACACTTTGGCTTCTCTGTTAAAATACATAACAGGGATTAGGGCTGGGCGATATATCGATATTAAAAATATATCTATATATTTTTAAACGAGATATGAAATTTGACCATATCGCATATATCGATATAGGCTGCGTAGTTCAAACTGCGCTGTGAGCCCAAAAACAAACTGCTTTAACCCGGAGCTCTCAGCACTACTTCGCGCGCCCCTGGCCACGCCCCTCCTCTTTCAGGCACAGAGAGGGGAGGGGCTGGACTCTGGAGCAGACAATCCGCCGGCACTCTTCAACAAACATGGAGGAAGCAACAACATCTGCTGAGCATGCGGAGAAATTAGTTGGTAAACAAAAAAGTAGCGGCTCAGTAATATGGAGATGGTGCGGATTCAAAGTTTCTGATGAGAAACAAAACCATGTCATATGTAGGGAGTGCCATAAAGAAGTTACAGCCAGGGGTTACAGCCATAAAGAAGTTACAGCCACAAATCTTTTTCACCATCTAAAACAGTGGCACAAACTGCAGTATGAAGAGTGTGTGAAACTCGCGCTGCCGAGGCCCCAGCTGCAAGCCAACCGCAACCCGCAAAAGCTCCAGCCCCGACACAAAGCTCCCTTCAAGCTTCATTTTCCCGCGGTGTACCGTTGTTGTGCCATATTTCTACTCCCCGGCAGATTCCGACTCCCCTCTTGCGTGAACGCGCATTCAATCACGTGATTACACAGACTAAGCCAATGAGAGTTCACAAAATGTTTACTCGTGAAAAAGTTTTAATTTTTATTTTGCTTATATGCCGCGTAGATGTCAAATTGACTTGTAACACATTGTTCAACTATAAATATTGTTTAAAAAGTTTAAAAGAATGCAATCGCCTAAGTTGCTTACAGCATTGAATATTTTAATAATTTATGAATGTACAGCATTATACAAACTTTAGATTTTTATATTTTATTTGCGTATTCAAATATATTTATATTTTATTCCCAAAAACAAGGGAACAGCTGAGTATTGTTTCATCCGGCCAGTTTAAATAAAACTACTTGTGAAATGTCATATTTGGGTTTGACTGTGACTAAACAATTGCTCTCACTTTTTGATAAAAATATCGGGATATATATCGTATATCGATATTCAGCCTAAATATATCGGGATATGACTTTTGGTCCATATCGCCCAGCCCTAACGGGGATAGACGAGTGGATAAATTTAAAGTTGTATGCCGACATTGTTCCACGGAGATCGGGCAGGCAACACATCAACATTTTCTACTGCTGGAGATATTGTCACTGCAACCAGATCTGTGCTCTCTTCAGAAAATGTGGATAGGTTATTCTTTTTAGCCAAAAACTTAAAACTTGAATAGTTAGTTTTGTTGATATACAAGCTGAAGCTGTTGCTAGTGTTAAAAGTTTTCAGGTCCTAACTATTTGCAGTATTTCATTTTTTATTTTAAAAATGTGTATTTCTTTGTAAAGAGTGCAATTTATTTAAAATATCACTCAAATGTGTCACTTTTATATTTTTTATGCAAGAATTCTATTGTGTATTTGCAGCTTTTCAAAATAAAGATTTTGTAAGTTCTTATTGTTTTGTACCGAAAATTAACCGAACCGAACTCTCCAAGACACTGTACCGAACCGAATACGATTTTAGCGTACCGTTACACCCCTAATATATATATACACTTTTTTAAATGCTATATGACTTGTTTTCTACAGGTCAATTAATAAAAAAAATGTGTCATCCTCTGACATTCTTTTGACAAATGTTAAATCTTGCTTACTTGTATAAATAGTAACTTTATTAACTTATTAACTTATTATCAGATTAGCTGCTGTGCTTTTTTTTAAACCATTTTCTTTATCGCAGTACATTGTTTAATTTATTTAATTTTCAATTAATTTCCATCTGTCGGCAAACGTTAGGCTGACTGAAAGGGACAGGGGGCACTATACAGAAAGTGTTTAGTGAATGAAAAATTAAATAAATCATTAAACTGGTTGTTTCCCAATTGTACTGTTGGGGGTCAAATTACTCAGACATTGCAAATTTAAAATTGTTTAGAGGAAAATGTAATTTCTGTTTGGTTTCCCTGAACTGTTTGTCTGAGAGAGTGGTAAACCAATCTTTCAAAAACATTTCGAGCTTGGTTATCTGATTGGCCATATTGATGTGACTGTACTTTAAGCCTTGTCTGTTACTTTCTTCTGATAAAAAAATGTGTTTAATATAAACTCATAGTTTTCCAGGCCTTTCAATCTATAGCATTGGCAAATGCACAGATTGTGACACTTCCTGACACAAAATAACATTTTACACAATTTTCTAATAGAGGTGTTAATAAAAAAGCAAAAAAACAAAACAATTTTAACTCCTGAAACTTTAAAACTGTTCCATCAGTTCTTATTGTGAATGATACAACCACTTTTAGGTTCTGTTCATTAACCTTTTATTAAAGAGTCACAACACTCTGACCCAGCAGGGTTCTTTCACACTTCACTTTTGTAAAACATAGGGAACTCGGGGGTGGTCAGCCATGAATTAATGAGATGCTAAGGAGCAGCTTTGCTTGAAGAAAGACATACACTGTTGATCATTTTCTGTTATTTGTCATTCACTGATTTTGCTTCATAGAGCAGTGTAGAAATGGAGGATTGCTCAGATGTTTCTCAACTTTGTAAATTACAGACTGAGGTAACAGATAGTGTGGTCTCGAAATAAGGTGCAACGTCGTAAAATTATCGTGGGCAGCAAACTTATCGAGCCCATTGTATTCACTGGACATTAATCGATTTGTTACCTTTGACCAATAGCCGTGTATGAATGAAACATGCGTTTGTGATTCATGTCTGGTTAGGGTTCACCACCATTCAAATGCAGAGCAGTAGATGCTTTTAAAACACAAATTTGTTGTATTAAATGTTTATTTAATCATTCATTCTCTGACTAACATGCTTTAGTTTGCTTCTCAAAATAGACCTTGAAAAGTGCTTTAATCTGATCTTGACTATACTGTGGGTGTTTCATGAAACTGCATAATAGCTGAAGCAAATAAAGGATCATTGTACGATTACCAAAGCTTAAATTCCTTTTTAACTCCACTTAAGGACAAACAAACCTTCATAAAGCTTTAAAAAACTATATTCAGCTTTGGTGCCATTGTAATCTGAAGAAAATCTCCTCACACACAAATGCTACATTTTGAAATTTCATGTGCCTTTTTTTGCAAGAATAAAGGTGCTTTATTAAAATCGTATTAAAAGTCCTTAAAAGTGTTATGGTGCGAGCCCTGGAAGGATTGATGAACAGTAATTGATTAGCATGGGATAGTGCATGCACCTTCAATGAAAGTATTACACTAACTAACTAACTAACTAACCAGTTAATACTTTTCATTGGGCAGAGGGGTTTGATTTAAAGCAGCCAATTCAGAGCAAGACATTTGTGCAGATTGCTCACCTTTCACAAAGGTTACGTGTTGAACTGCTTGCTCTCTCATTGATCTTAGGGGATGTTTGGGATCTGGTTGTGTAATGTTGCTGAGAAAGTGTCAGACAGCCAGGTGTTGGGATGTGTAGTTGAGAATGGTTGAGTGTGAAGGGTGTTTGAACTCTCCAGAGCTGACAGGAAGTGAGAGGGAGGAGTTTTAGTAGATTCTATAGTAAGCCTGGCACTTTCCTTGGGGATGATGAGCTGAGAGGGTCTGCGTTTGAGATTTTTTAGAGTTTAATTTTTATTGTTGGGTCTCTGCACTTCCAGGAGACTCGAGCGAACCGGACGATCACCCCTCCGTGCGGCCCTTTGTCCGCGACCACCTAACACCCTACGGGCTTCACAACACCTCGGCGTCAACCACGGAGAGCTCTCAGAACACTCTCACACACCCAGGCTATCCCACGGAAGAGGACCCCCTGGGCCCTCTGCCTGAAAACTGGGAGATGGCCTACACAGAGAATGGAGAGGTCTACTTCATAGAGTAAGAGCCCACCACTTTCTGTCTACGAACAAGTAAATGTTTAGAAACTAGAAAAATGTCTTAAGAAAACATTCAATTAAAAGAAAATGTAAATATTATTTAAAGGGTGCCTAAAAAACTCGCTTCTTACAGATTAATATAATAATTTATGGTACGCATGAAATTCCATTAACGTATTTTTATTTAAATGAAGGATCTAATTTTGATCCTTTGCCACTGTGTTCTGGCTTTTTTGGTACTCACTTTGAAGAGGTTCCATAAGCTTTGTACCCATAGTTATTTTGGTACTCCTTTTGAAGATATATTTAGATAGTCCCTTTAAAAAGTTACCAGAACTTTTTTCTATATATTTTGAAAAGGTTACATTACCTTTCTTCCAGTATTTTTTTTTTTGTATTCTCTAAGTTGAGGTTCCATAACCTTTGTTCCAGCACTTTTTGTACACACTTTGAGGAGGTTCCAAAAACTTCGTACCAGTACTGTTTTGGTGCTCTCTTTGAAAAGATGCCATTATCTTAGTTTCAATACTTTTTGGTGCTCATTTTGAAGAGTTCAAATAGGCTTGGTACCAGGAATTTTTCTGGACTCATTTTGAAGAGGTTCTAAAAGCTTCATACCAATACTGTTTTGGTACTTAAGCTCCTAAGCTTGTGTCCATACTTTTTTGGTACTACTTTTGGAAATGCTCTCTTTTGGAACTCACTTTAAAGAGGTTCCACAACCTTTGTGCAAGAACTTTTTTGCTACCCTTTTCAAAGAGGTTCCATAACCTGCAATGCCTCCAGTACTTTCAGGTGCGGCCGTTTAAATGTTGGGGTGGTCTTGTTTTGATCAATTCAACTATAAATACTTACTCCCGGCAATCACCTACCCAACCCTACCTTTCCCTTAAATTTATAGCATTGTGCACAGCTGACGGATCAATAGCAGAGCCTAAATTGACCATTTCATGGTTTTATGAGAATTTATCTTGAATTTAAATTTAACTTTAATTTCCTTTGCCTGTTATGACTCACTTTGGGAAGTGATGCTAGTTCTTGGATGACACAGAATTAAACTTTTAATTTCTGCTTGGGCTCCACCCATTGCATATTTCAATATTTGTTTATGAATTGATTTATACATCAGGTTTTATGTTTCTGGTTTATGTTTAGAAGCAGCTTTTCAGATATCAGCTCAGGAAGTATCAAACACTAGATTCTTGAGCATAAATTTCCTTCCTCCGACCACAGGATGTTCATTTTAGGCAACGATGCCTCAATGTCTCTGTCCTGCTTCTATTCTCAGCCACAACACAAAGACGACATCCTGGATCGACCCGCGATGCCTGGACAAACCCCAGAAACCCCTGGAGGAGTGTGAAGATGATGGTATGTCTGCTCCAGTTCCAAGTTGTTTTGTTTCTTTATTTCATTTGAACCAGATTGTGTGAGTGGTTTCAGACTCTTTACATTTCACACATTTTCCATCCTCTGCGTCTTTTTTGTGCGTATAATAACGTTTATATATTTGAACTTTTTCCCTATAATCAGATAGAAAACATGTTATTTAAAAGCTTCTGCTTAGAGTGCAGTTTGAGTGATTATACAGTACAATTGTGGATTTCTTTTAAAGATATTTTTGACTGAACAAAATGTCATTGTAATCTCCTGATGACCTGTAGATGGTGGTCTAGAGCCATCACATGTTCTGCAGTGCTCTTCCCTTCCCTCAGTGACTCAGGAAGCTGCTGTTTTATTATTTTCAAGGTCTGGAGTCCATTGAATCTCCTCTTGCAAAACCAATGAATCACCTTTTTCCTCTCTGTTTTTTGTCTCCTGCAATAAATCTGCTTTAACCAAACTACAATTCTTCAAAATGTAGCAGTCTGCAATCACATTGATCTCTTGAATATTTTAAATGATGCTTTACCAAATGTTTTTGTTTTTATTTTTTATGATGAGACACAAAAGTCTGTTACAGGCCTGTATTTTGAACCAACTTATTATTTTTCACTCTGTATAAAGCAGACCAGACTGTTGAAGGCCATTATACACATAAAACAAGGGATTTCAGAAATGTTTCACACTATATTTTCTGAGAAGGAGTAATGCAGTAGAACCATCAGATGAAAGCTGATGTTTAGACTTCATGTTTGGGTGATCAGAAGCTCTCTGTTCAAACACATTTCACATTTTCACATGATCATCTTCTGTTCAAACACATTTTTGGTTTGGCACTTTGCAGATGGTTCTTGAGGGATGCACTTCTCAGCTGCCTGCTCATAGAAAGCTACTTCAGTGAAAGCAGCTAATTTATTCGACAATGATTAAAAATAGGTTGCACTTGTTTATTAAAAGTATGTTTCAACTGTCAATCATCACAGAAATCTAGCATTATTGTGTGTTTTTATCTCACAATTCTGACTTAATTTCTTATTTTGGCAATTTCTAAGAAGAGTGAGTTTATATCAACAAATTCTGACCTTATATGTAGTAATTGTAAAATCTGACTTAATAACTCTGACTTTATTTCTATTTAATTTATAACTCACAAATCTGACTAAAATTGATAAGAAATGTGAGGTTAATCACAGAATTCTGACTTTACAACTTGTAGTTGAGTGTTTTTATCTTGTAAATCTGTCTTAACTCACTATTATTTTCTCTGAATTCAGAATTTCTCCGAATTTTAACTCACAATTGTGTGTTTTGATCATGTCTGTTTACATGACTGAAGTCTGACTTTATAGCAATAAGAACTGGGAGTTTTTATCATGCTCATAATCTCACAATTTATGTTAGAATTGTGAGTTTTCTTACAAAATTTTGAATGTAGAAACTACCACATTATTTAAAGTCTATGAGCTTTGATTTGTCACTTAATTCTCAACTAACATACTTTTGCTAATCTGACACTCTTTCTCTTTTCATTTTGTCCCACTTTACGTGCACCTGCTCTCGAGAAGAAGGGGTACACACAGAGGAACTGGACAATGAGCTAGGTAGGACACAGGGTTATTTTCTAACCCATAAACAGTATTTTGGGTATTACTGCTGGAGAACTTTATATGAAACTGACCTCAGAGGGGTCCTGGATGAGAGCTTACACTGTCTTTTTTGACAAATAAATATGTCATCAGTTTTCACCAAACAAACATTGTATAATTACACTTTCATTGAGTTCACCTCTATCAGCAAAACATTGCATAGTTTACTTTCAACAGAAGTTCAACCAAACAATAAAAAAAGATTATTTGTTTGATTAATTTAATTAAATTAATTTGTTTGAACCTTTCAGTGAATATACAAAAAAAATATTAGGCTTAAATTAAAGTTTTTTGTCCTAAATATTTGAAAGTTAGCAAAAGGCAAAATTTAAATTAGCTGATCCGTGTTTAGAGTTCATGTATTTGGCACATAATGTTAATTTTATCACCTAAAAATGAAAAATATATTTAAAAACACCCAGAAATGTGATCTTGTATTTGTCCCACAAATAAATACCTAAATAAAAACCAACCACTGACACTGATGAACCCTGAACAATCGGATTCAGATGGAGAGTCTGTTATTTTTCACCAAAGTCTGTGATTGGCAGTTGTGTCAGAGTGACATGTTTCCTTTTGTCTACTTTGTTTTTTATGTACTATCATGGTTTAAGTGCAAATGTATAAAGATTTTTAAATGTGTATCCCAACAGTGTACATTTGTGTGTACATAGAGTTAACAAAAATACACGATCAATCCCAGGTCAATTGCTACTGTCGATATGTAGCCACTTCCGCTTTTGTAAATTGTACAAAAGTTATGTTTTTAAAAAGCATGGTACTTGAGTTTAGTGGATCTTTAAAATTTAAACACCAAATTGTAAAGTAAAAAAAAAGCAAAGCAAAAAATGACATTAAAAAAAACTAGTCATGAATTTCTACAATTGGTTTATTGATGCAAAACAATATTTTGCATTGCAACTATACTAGGGATGCACCGATACCGAGGTCATGTACTCATAAAATCATTCCGATACCAAACACTGATGCCCAGTGACATCATCGATAGAACTTTCAGTGCACATAGTCCCACTGTGCCATTACTGGTTGCTAAATCCCAACAAAACAGGAAAATTGGAATCGTTAGCCTATCTACAACCTTAAACAAACAAAACAAAATATATATATATATATATATATTAGTTTCATTGCTTCAGTATTTGCAGAACTCTGAAGTAGCATCTGGAACTGCTTTTGCTTTCATTATGTAATCAAATAGCCAGAAACTATTATATCTAGTTAACGCTGACAGTCAAATTATTGAATACGTGTTGCTTTAATCGGGTTTGCCATCATCAGGGCTCACTATATCAACACGAGCCCCCTCTCTCTTTCTCTCCCTGCTTCTCCAGTGAAGGGCTGATTCATCATTTAGAACAGATTAGTTGATGCTGCCTCTGCCCTTGAGGAACACTGGGATTGTGATTGGAAGAACATGTTCAGGAGATATTGATTTTGGAAATCAGGGTCTTAAAATAGATGCAGTGATTGTGAGATGGGGGCAACAGGTTCAAGAGGATGCCGTAGAGGCCTGATCCTGCAGAAAAGGAATATGAGATGCAAACAGATTAATGAGCAGTTTGTCAGTAGAGTGTCTGTAATGATGTGGGGGAGGCTTTTTTCTTTGCCAGTCAACAGAAAATATTACACAACAACAAAAGAAACTGTAATATAACACACAATGCATATATTTCTCAGAGTCTGGTACTCTATACAAATAGCATTAGAATACACAGAATTGTTTGTCTAATCTGTTCATGTGTTTTTCAATTACAATCTATAGCACTGCAGAGAGAGAAGCATGTCCTGTCAGTCACCCTCCACCCTCCTTTAAATTGCAAATTGTTGATCATAAGATGACGCCAACAAGAGAAATGAAAGAAAATAAGAAAAACTAATAAAAAGTAAAAAAAGTTTTGGCCGGTGTTAAAAAAACAAGGCTAAAAATGTAAACGTCTATCATTTACAAAAGTGAACAAAAGATAAACATAATTAAATCAATATTTTAAACAGCATCCCTTCTTCTAGGCACACTTGCACACAGTTTCTGAAGAAACTAGATTGGTACACAGTAAAATCCTAAGAGTTAAATTAACTCTACTCTGAGTATATTTGGTCCCACTCTATATAGAGTTAAACCGACTCTGAGAAAGAGTAATTTAATAATCTATTTTCTTCATGTTTTTCCAAATCTGTATGGAAAATGCAAACTAAATATTAACTATTCAGAGAGGGACCAAGTCCACTCCAGAAAGAGTAAAAACAGACAAAAATAGACTGTTTAGTTCAAATAGACATTTAAATAACTCTCCTTCAGAGTTGGTTTAACTCTATATAGAGTGGCACCAAATACACTCTGAGTAGAGTTAATTTAACTCTTAGGATTTTACTGTGTAGGTTGTTCCACACTGGCCTCAGATCTTCTGGGGATGTAGCTTCCTCACATCCTTCTGTCTCTTCATGTAATCCCAGACACACACACACACACAATGATGTTCTGATCGGGACTCTAAGGGGGCCATGTTATCAGCTTCCTTGGCCGACCTCTGCTTCTACGATTTTTGTGCTTCTTCAAAAGAGATTAAAGAGCACAAACCCAGTCTGCTTTGAAATCTTTGTCTGGGAGAGACCTTGTTGTTTCAGTATAACCACCATGTGTTTTTTTTTTACTTTGCTCGGTTTTGTCATGACAAAAAAATCGTCTTTCTCATTCTCACTTGGCTGTTCATGCAAGTGTACCCATAAACATTGATGCTGGTTTGAAGACAAACTGCAGCAACACCAAACAATACTATCAATAATTATTATTTCTGAAAGAATTCTTTGTTTACAGCATTTTTTCACATCCGCATAATTCTGTTCCATAGATTCCATAGATTTGAATTAAAATCAAGTGTAATTCGCATCATCAGCATTTGTTCATACACAAGCTAGATTTGAGTCAGAATAGATATTGAGAGATATTCTATTCAAAGTTCAGTAGCCGTTAGAGCAATTCAAAGATTTTAAAGTTTTCTTAGATTCCACATAGAGTTTGGCGTAATGTCCCCACCCCACTACAATACTTTGGCACAGTCTCTGTTGCAGTGAGTAAGAGAATCCCAAATTTCCCACTTTCCCACTATTGAATGTCAGCTTCTGCAGCAGCAAAATACACGTCATTTGATTCCATCACAATTAGTCCTAAAGAGAAAGGTATCATTTACACCTGTACATTTACTCATAGCCATCCAAACAATTGTTAGCACTTGAATCACAGTTGACTTAATTGTGTGAACGATGGGGAGGAGTTAAGAATTGCGAGGCCAGTGCTGCTGAGAGGTCTCACCTCTCGATCATTATTTGTAAGTAATTAGTGTTGCTCGACATTTATATGTTCATTAGAAGCACGCAGCAGTCTGCTTATATGCTCTTGCTGCTTGAGGGAGATAATGAGCTTGTGCTTGCGTTGTAAAAACACAAATAATATTTAAAAAAAGTGCTGCTTACATTGGCTCAATAGAATCTGCCATAACATAGAAATATTCTCAGTAGGAGGCAGAATGATGAGCCTCCTGTGAGCTCCCGGCACCTCTGTATGCAAATACAGCAGCTCTGTATCTCAAACACAAGTGCAGACTGGGAAAGAAAGCAATATTTTTGTGTATATGAAAGCATATCTCAATTCACTGCAGCTGCTCCTCCTAGACATGTGTTTGTGTCTAGATGCTGCTCTGATCAAATCTATCTTCCTCTTGCGTTTTGTTGGTTGCTAGGTAAAATAAATGTGGAAACAAGTTCATATCCCAGCACCAGACACATCTTAAGATCACATTAATGCCTTTCTAGAATCATGTCTCACTTAGGATGGCCTATGGAGTTTGCATGGCACTTTATTACTCAAGACACTATGAAACAATAAAGTTATGAATAAGCATTTAAGTGAGGCAAGTTGATGCATTATGACATTTGCAGTCTCATAATCCTAATATTTAATATCTCACTAAAGAATAGTAAGAAATTTCACTGTGAACTTTAATCAGAATTAACATGAGCTGGTTTTAGATTTTAGCATAGCTTAGCATAGATCATTAAATCTGGTTAGACCAGTAGCATTGCAGTATAACATGGTCAGAGTTTTATTTAGTTATTTATAGATAGTTATACATTTTTAGTTACCATATTTTTATCTTTCTCTTTTTTTAAATTGTTTTGTAATATTGGAAGAAATTAATTGTTCAAATTGTGTAGATTGAGTTCGATTTGATTCGTATGGTTCCTAAAAATACCTGCCTGCAAAACATCAATATTTAATTTTCATTTTTACTAGCAACACTTGATTTTTAAATAGGAAATCTATAATATTAATATAATTTTTTTTTAACTTTATCCAGAAATGCTACTGGTCTAATTGGATTCAATGATCTATGCTAAGCTATGCTAAACGTGCTATTACTAGGTCTGCGAATTTAAGTATGTCAAAAAAGGGAATTGTTTCTTTAGGCAGTGTGCGTACTATGTAACATTGAAACCATACCTGCATAGACGGCTTTACGAGTGAGGTCACATGACAAATGCATTTGTGGGGATGTGTTAATGTTGCAGATTCTAAATATTATTGAATTGATTCACACTACACTTCACATTCACGTGCATCTGCACCCGAGTAAATTCTTCTGAATACTTTTTCTCCAATATGGTTTAACGCTGGTTTTCAGGCACTTTTTAGGCTCTGTTCATTATGCCTAGTGCTAATCAGATTTATGTATTCTAAACTGTGCTAAAACTTTGACTACTGCTGAACAGATTCAAAAAAGGTAACTCAACTTTCCATCTATGGGTCAGTGGAGATGGCATTTCCAAAAACGTGCAGGATCCCTTCTGTTTAAATTACATCTTAGCCTTTATTGAAGCCATGGTTGTCTCTTTGAATTGTGCAATCTCTTTTTAAAAATAAAGTTCAACACATTTAAGTATTATACAATTTTGATTCTCAGTTTGGGTGGTGTAATATCCAATCTGCATATCAAACTTTCCTCAAAACAGGAACAATATGCAGGGCCTCTTAAATTTGAATTGACAAATCTATGCATCATAACATAATCGTCATTTATTCGTTATCTTTTTTTCCAGAGCTGCCAACAGGCTGGGAGAAGATCGATGACCCAGTCTATGGTGTTTATTATGTGGAGTAAGTACCTCATCAAAATCATGTTCAACAAGCATTTTTCCTTTGATTTGCTCTGGCCATTTTTCTGGAATATTTCAAAATCCCATCTTCTTCCTCCCCTACAGAGGGAGCCTTGCGTTTGTGTCGTGTTTAAAGGTTCTCATTTGTTTTGCTGATTTTCCAAAGCAATTCCTCTGTGGCTGGAGTCCTTCCACGTTTTATGTTGATGCATCTTTGGATGTTTTTTTTGCATTTGAATTACAGTCTTTTTGAAAGTGCTCTATATCACATAGGTGTACGTAAAGATTTTTTTTTGGTTAATGTTTTAATTGTTTGCTTTTGTTTCTTTGTTTTTCTGCAATAGTTTAGTCTCTGAGTGTTATACTCTGAGAACTGCAGTCTACAAATCTCAGATGCCTTTTCACTTTAATAATTGGCGCTTAACCTGACCTTACATTCTATTTCCTGTTTCTCCCTCTGGTTCTGTTATTGACTGTGTCCTCTGCTCGCTCATCTTCATCACCTGTCTATCTGCCCCTTTCCATTCAGCCACATTAACAGGAAGACGCAGTATGAGAATCCGATTCTGGAGGCTAAAAGGAAGAAGCAGCTGGAGCAGTCTCAGCCTGCTGAAGGTGAGCAGTAACTTCAAAGTTCAGCTCAGGCCCTTCATCGCTTTCTTTGCTCGTTTGCTCAATGTTCTATTTTAACATGTGGGTGATATTGTGTGGTTTATTGTAGATTATCTTCTAATAGATTGAATTTATTGACTAATCACAGGTTCAGTTTTTGTTTTAAATTGTAGACAAAGTACCTTTTTTATTACAAAAATGTCAATCGGATTCATTTCGCATTTTTGTTTTTCTCATAGAGCATTTTATTTAACTCAGTGGCATCCTAATATGATATGATAAAAAAAACAAAGGATGTTTTGAAATGTTTTTCTTTTATCGCTTAATACATTATTAATCTTCATTTCTAAATATTAATGCATTATATTACAATAAATAAAGCCTTTTAGTATTTCTAGCTTGATATGACAACATTTAACGGTTTTTGATGAAAGATCACATTCAAAAAGCTATATTGTCAAACGTGTTCCCTCCCAAAGTCAGATTTTAAAGTCACTGTTCAAAAAATCAAGCAGCTAAACTCCATTGGTGCATAATTAGGCCACTTTCAGAAACTCTAGGAATTTCAGCATGGTATTGTTGACCAGTCATGGAATTTCCTCACTACATCGGTCATGTTTAGTGTAAAAGGGGATTATGGTTTGAAGTTGTTTTTCAGCAGCTTTGCCCCTTTTCATCTGCACACTAGATGAAAGAGTTTAGAGTACAAGAACTTGGACCTGAACCTGATCAAACACCTCTTAGATTAATTGAATCTACTTCTCTGAAACAAGAGAGAAGCTGTTTGTACAAGAAATGTACTACACTTTGTTTCTACAAATGTACTTCTTAACAAAAGTACGAGAGAAGTACGAGCAGTTTGTACAAGAAATGTAATACACTTTGTTTCTACAAATGTACTTCTGGACGAATGGTCAAACATTCCCATGAACACTCTCTTAAACATTGAAGAAAAACTTCCCTGATGAGTGTAAGTTGTTATAGCTGCAAAGAGTAGCTCAAAGCCATGTTTATCCCTGCATTTTAAGATTGGAATTTCTGATAGATGACCGAAAAGGGGAAACGTTTGGCAATATGGTACATGTACAATATATCACCCAAATAAAAGTGGTACATTGTTGATGTAGAGCAATCTGAAATGGCCAAGACTTGTTTTTAACTCAAATACACAGTCATTGTATAATATACTGAGGTTGAAAAATGCAATTCTGCAACATTTTATTAACGTTAACATTTTATGTAAAGTGAGATGTAGATAATGTTGTTATAAATGTTTAAATTAGTAACAAAACTAATGAAAATCACTAATATCTGATGATTACTGTCTCGCTGTAGCCTTATTGTGCTGTAAGACGGTTACTGTCCAAACCTGTATCAGAAAGCTAAGTACCTTTACAAGAGGAAAATACTGAAGATTTCTCTGAAAGCCAATTTGAAGTGATTTATAGACAACTTACTTTATACTAAAACATCTTTTGAGTAATGGTGTGCTTAACAATATATGTAACAGAAACATACAGAATAAAAAGTAAGAAGCTGTACGGATACAAAAGTTGCTGATTTTAATCTCTAAGCTCCTTTTAGTCTTTAAAAGCACATTGTCCTTAAATGTTCTTGAAAGCTCAGCAGATATGAATCTTGGCTTGATCTTGTTCCCAGCGTGCTCTTCACTTTATTGCTTTCTTGATTACCTAATAACTTCGTCTCCCTCCAGTCTAAGTATCTCATATTCTTCCTCCAACTATGATACAGCTTTGACAATATGCAAGTTTTTCCACCTAGTGGGAGTTTAATCACCATCGGCCTTTTTTGGCTCTAGATCGGGCAGTTGCTTAGCATTAGTTTTAATTGGCAGAAAGTTTGAGTGACTTGAGAGACACACAAAAAAGGAAGTGCACCCTTCACTCTTTCAGAATGGCTAGAGGAGCATTCGACAGGAGCACCGCTAGCGAGCTATGCTGCTAATCACCAAGAGACTTACAGAGAACCCGGCACCGGCCCTCCACTGCCAACCCAACTAGGGGCCAAACGTATGTGCTGCCTCCTTTTTTTGATTGTGACACACATATACACCTGTGTGTGACGTTTTCCTCTGTGGACGTTTTTTCTGTGTTCACTTTTATCTTCCTCCCTGCTGCCTTCTGTGTTGGTTGTGCTTGTGTTGCTTGAACACCTAGGGATAAATCTTATAGATTAGTTTGTCCCTCACCCCTTTTGCCCTTTCTCTCTGGCCCTTTCAATCTCTTCTGTTACTTCTATATTTTAAATGAATTAAGGAGAAAGTCAAGGTTGTATAAAATCAAAGAAATTGTAGCATTTAAACGACTGCGTCTGTAAAATGTGAAGCTTGGGTTTCTGAAAAAAATGTGTGAAACATCCATTTTTAAATTCTCGAGGCTCATGCACACTGCTACATTTTTTAAAGCATCCAAACTAAAATGGATCCACTGTTGCTGAGCTGATTAAAATCACTTCCTGAGATTGTGGACACAGGCTGGCGTTCAAAAAAGATATTTGCCAATTGTTATTATCTATTAAAGTAAACTAAAACACAAAACAGTTTTAAATTAATTTCTCCAAAAACAACATTCTAGGCAATGAGCGATGGAAATGTAAAGGTTGCATTTGCATTGTTTTTACATTTAAAGCATCAGTCAAATCTTTCCGGATCTGTTTCACAAACTTGTCCCTTGAGAAAGAGCTTTGTGTTGGTTTCGTTGCTTCTAGCTGCAAGGCTCTCTGAAGATATTCCGTTTGACTGTTATATTTTTAGTTCGAGGAGGTTGAAGAGATTTGTTGCGTGCCATCCACCAAGGAGATCGTATCCCTGACCCTAATGGCAACATTTGTAATGACAGCGTTTGGCATCTTGATTGTGAAATCAAAAACAAGAGTTTGTTTTATCCTAAGGATCCAACATAAACAGCTATTAAACCACTACATTAAAACATCACTGATCAAAAATCATAATTCTGTAGATACTGCTTTTTCTCAAAGAGTTTTGCATGGTGTGCATGGGCCATTACAAATTTACCATAAAAAGGTTATTACGTATAAATGAAATGCACACATTTTGCATAAAGGACAATACATTGTTTTATATGTAGTCCTGTGTTTTTTGTTTACATTTTTACTTTATTCCAGTAGAGACAACCCAGTTTCTCTGTCTGTCATCTATAGAGAGACATCTTGATCATATCTAGTCATCTGCATTCGATCTGCAGTGGCTGTGTCTCTCTCCTCAGGGTATCTCTGCTGCTTTCTCTGATCCTCCGTCATGACAGACCATGATGAACAGATCACACATTATCTCTCTAGCCAATGTCTGTAGCTTCTCCACTCTCCCGTCTCATTCCCAGTGTTTCTTGCACTAACAGCACTTTGGTCTTGTCTAGGATTCATTACAGAAGACACATCTACTAACATCCCTCCTGTCATTTTGATGTGTAAATGTAATGCTCTTCATATTTGTGATATTGTGCCCACAAGTGCATGCTGCTTTATGCATTTTTGACAAAGCCATGCTGGTATGTGAAAAATTATTGGCAAAAACATGGACGGTCACAGAAGGAAGTGACCATTTTGGTGGCTCTCAATGTTTAGATTTTAATATGAGTGAAAATGTCTGTTGTTTATACAGTATTATACAGAATTGAAGTATATGGTGAAATGATTCAAGATAAAAAAATACAACACTTACAACCTTTGCGTTCCTACATTCACCAAACATTACCACTCTGAAACCTGCTACACACATAATCCCTAAAACCCCAAAAGTGATGCCTCCATTAATTAGAATCAACAGCTAAAAAATATTGACCCATTTTACAGAAACTAATACGCCCCAAGCATGATTTACTCTGCAAACCTAAAAAAACAAGTCAGCTATATTTTTTCATCAACCATCTTAACATTTATATGTGGGTTGCAGCACTTTGTGAACAAATTAAATTGTTTCATGTTATAAATCCATGGCAGAGCCATGTCAATGATTACAACATGAATGAAATTTGGATTTTAGTCAACAGTTCATGTTTCATGAGAGTTTCATGCCCCTTTTTCAGGTGTAATCTGGCCAGTATGTTAAGAATTCCTAAAAAAAGGTGTGTGTACAGCTTTTAAGAGTAGGTTGAGGTGTGGCTTGGGTTTCAGTATCAAATATCATAGAAAAGTTCTTAATAACAGTTGATAAAACACACACGCATACTTGCACTGAAGTGGGATTGTAACCCCAATTGTAATTGCATCACATATTGCAGTGATTTGCAATGTCCAAGTCCACTATTCTCCAGCTCCCATAGCTTTCTTGAGGAAAAAGTTTGCTACAATTCCAAAGTTTTGACATGTCGGTTGTTGGTGGCTAATCCACCGATCAAAGCCAGAGTTTAGCTCTGTCTTCACCACAGGGAAAGCCATGCATCACCTCATCAGCTTTGCACCACAGAAACAACACTTGTGACCCATTCTGAACTCCAAACTTCTGCGCGGTCTTTAGTTGGGTGTCATTAATAATTAATATACTGCAGCTTCTCATTGGATAATAGAAATCAGGCTCGTGAATAATTAAAACACAGATGAGTCATAGACGTCTTATAGGTAAGGCACATTTCTTCCTGAGAAATTTCTTTTCAAACAGGAAGTCAGAAATCGCAAACAAAAGATTACAAAAAACAAAGTTTTACCGACAATTAAATGTAACAGACAATAAATTTGTCCTAAACAATGTTCAAAGCATGTAAATCTCAGAAAATATATTGTTCACATCCTGTGTATCGTGTCTCTTTAAGTGCACTCTTCATAACACAGACCCCAGTGACACCATCTGCAGGAATAGGATGTAATAAGGCTTTGGAGCTGGTCTGTGGGTTGACTGGGACTTTTCTAACCATCCTACGCCTCTTCTTTTTTTGGGATTTTTCTTAGTTTACCACTTCGGCCTTAACAAGAATTGGGCCTCTGGTCTTCCAATTCCTCACATTGTTCCTCACAGTTGAAACTGAGAGCTTAAATATTTGAGATAGCTTTCTGTATTTTTCTTTTAAGCCATGGTGTTCGCAATCATAGTAAAATATAAGGTGTTCTACAATTATTTTGCTTATCACTGAACTCTACATTACTCTGTACATTACAAGTCTTTGTTGTTAAATTAAGGACAAATGCTTTTCAAAGTGGTCAAATTGGTCCAGTAATATTACCAGCGGAAAAAGAAAATGAATACAGTTTAAAATTAGATGAAATTATAGATATCAATTTGAAATGAAATGCCTATCACAGAATCATCATCTATCAGAAACTCTAATTATATAGCTTTCTTAAGAAAAGTAAACATGGATCAATTTTAACTGGATCAATATTACAAATTATGATTTGTTAATCATGTACAAGGGTAGCCCTGTGGCCTTCCAGTTCGAAAGTTGCTGGAAGGAGGTTGAATGTTCTCCCCGTGCTTGCGTAGGTTTCCTCCGGGTTGTCCGGTTTCCCCCACAATTCCAAAAACATACGGTTAGGTTAATTGAATAATCTAAATTCCATTAACAATGAGTGTGAATGTGTGAGTGAATGTTGCGCTGCGATGGACTGGTGACCTGTCCAGTGTGTACCCCCACCTCTCGCCCAATATGTGCTGGAGATAGGTACCGGTAGACCCTCATGACCCCAAAAGAGATTAACTATTAACATCAACTTTAAAAAAATTTCAAAGTAACCAGTCCATGCAAAGCTTTCTGGCTCTAACTGAGGTGATCCAAGCAGAACAAATCTTAACAGAGGACCACAAACTCTAAGCCATCTAACAAAACATCAGAGGCGGCATCCAAATGGAAGTGCAGAGATGACAGCCAATTACACTTTAGCATGTAATAACAGAACCAATTAATGAGCTTGTGGGCTTAGCCCACAATATCTAAATAGCTCACTATATCTGAATAGTGCTTGGCCTCAACGCTTTATCCCTCTCCGTTTAATATAGAGACATACTGTTTTTGCCTTGTAAAATCTGCAGGGTCCATCCCTCAATTTATGTCAAGGTTTTAGTTGGATCAAGTTAGAGGTTTATTGTGTCACCAATATCACGTGATCCAAATTTAGAGAATTCTAGAATATTAACTGGTAACTGACCCTTTGAAATATGCATTTTAAGCTCAGAATTCAAATTCATTTTCATTTTGCTGACTTTGCTTCGAGATTTGTTCTTTATTTCTTAAACCGTGTCCGAATCTTAACTGACAATGACAGGTGGATAAAAGTCAGTTTTATTAAAGATACACAAAGCTTGTATATTGATTCCTGTTAAAGTTAACTTCATCTTCAGATTGAACATGTTCTCAGGAAAGTGGTGTTAAACTCTTAAAGGTGTTAAACTCTCCTCCGATAGAGGAGACAACAGATGTTTTCTTTTCCTTTTTTTTACCTATTCTTTCCACTCACAAGTCATGCAACGATTTTCTAATTACAGGAGGAAAGCCATTTTTCACAAGGAATCCCGCTGAACTTAAAGGAACATTCATAAATACCAAGCTGAAGAAAAGCAGACGTGGGTTTGGCTTCACTGTAGTAGGAGGAGATGAACCTGACGAGTTTCTGCAGATCAAGAGTCTCGTGCTTGATGGACCAGCGGCGCTGGATGGGAAAATGGAAACTGGTAAATCTCCAAAATTTCTAGAAAACATGAAATTCTCCAGTCTTGGATCATTCCAAACATTTGATGTCCTTTCCTTCAGGCGATGTTATTGTCAGCGTAAATGACACTTGCGTGCTGGGTTACACACATGCCCAGGTTGTGAAGATCTTCCAATCCATCCCCATCGGCTCAATGGTGGACCTTGAACTCTGTCGTGGCTACCCTTTACCATTCGACCCAGATGATCCAAACACCAGCCTGGTGACCTCTGTTGCCATTTCTGACAAGGAGCCCATTATTGTCAATGGGAAAGAAAACTATGACTCGCCATCCAGCCATGGCAGTGAAACCACAGTAGGGGGCAGTAGTTTGAACGGCTCCAGTGACCCCCCTCGATCCCACAGCCCTTCAGCAGAGGTTGCTTCCAATGGTTCGCACGGTTACCCCAGTGACGTGGTGACACTAGCATCTTCAATCGCCACCCAGCCTGAGCTCATCACCGTCCACATGGAGAAGGGCGATAAAGGGTTTGGCTTCACAATAGCAGACAGCCCGTCTGGGGGAGGCCAGCGAGTCAAGCAGATTGTGGATTATCCACGATGTCGAGGGCTGCGAGAAGGAGACATCATCATGGAAGTTAACAAGAGGAACGTTCAGAACCTGACTCACAATCAGGTCGTGGACCTGCTCAGCAAGTGCCCCAAAGGCACTGAGGTGACCATGCTGGTGCAAAGAGGTGAGTGGAAGAAATTGAGCTTCTAAATCTTAGAACTCCTGTGTGCGTGACGTCAGTAGTCTTTACCAATAGCCAATATACCTGCAGTTATACCAGCAAAGTCTAAAGGAGCTCCAGTTGCAGTCGGCTAACAGCGTTGCTAAGAGCATTGCTAAACTGGTTGCTTCCCCCACGTTATTTTACTTAGTGGTAGACAAGAGCAAAGAACGTCAACATAATTAAGATATAATTAAATGTAACAGGGATAACATTTAGAGATTTTATTGTGCAAAGTGTGCTTCAACTGTTGGTTATAAAATGCATTTCACACAGACAAGGGAGCTCTCTCTCTTCATCTCTCCCTCTCTCTTCGTCTCTCCCTCTCTCTTTGTACCTCTCCCTCTCTCTTCCTCCTTCCTCTCTCTCTCTCTCTCTCTCTCCAAATAATAATTAAAATACTGCATTGAGATCTCATTTCTCATATAGTTCAATGGTTTCTTGAAATGGCCTTGTATTCTGACCAAAGTTTTTTTTTACTCTAAAATTTGAGGAGAAGCATTCACACAAAAAAACAAAAACAAATCATAGCAAAAACTTTGATTTACATTTTAACAAATAATAAAAAAATTGACTTAAGGCACTGAAAGGTTATTTATATTGCAGAATTTGCTTTTTTAGAAAGAATAGACTGAAAATAGATCATACAAAAAATTAAGCTGGACATAAAGTTGAATTTAAGATTTATTCATTCATTCATTCATTTTCCAACCTCCTTATTCCCTTTCGGGGTCACGGGGTATCTCCAGCACACATTGAGAGAGAGGCGGGGTACACCCTGGACAGGTCGCCAGTCAATCGCAGGGCAACATTCACTCCCACATTCACACCTAAGGGGAATTTAGATTATTAACCTTTATTAATACTTAAATAGAGGTTTGTTTTCTGATTCAGATTTATGATATTTAGCTTTTTTGACCTACAGTTTTTGTTGATTGACAATAGAATCAGAAATTTGGATTTAAATAAAATCAAATTGGATTAACTACTTCCTTTTGAACGTCCTTTGAACAATGTTAAAAAAAATTCAAATGCTTTCAATCTAATACTCCAATTGAGTACAGAATACTCTAAATATTGTTAAAGCTTTTTTAACCATTAATAAACAATGTTGAGTATTTAGTTTACTTTTGAAGTGAAAATTTTCTCGATCTTTACAGTTTGATTACAAAAACGCACATGATTACTGTGTCTTTCCTACTGTTGAAGTGCAGGACAGAGATTAACCTGATTTACTATTATCCACCAGCAGAAAGGGCTGTGATGGATAGCATGCTTTTGTTTCTTTATTAAACAGCCCTAATGATTGTAACTTGACATGTTTTCACTTTATATAAATAACTTTAGTGATAAGGTGATGACAGAGGATTGGCTTCAATCTTTCTCTCTGCCATGAGCTTTTCACAAAAGACAAATCAAACTCATCCTTTCTTTCACCTGACCTCATGCAGATTTTTGAGTCTCTTCAATGAAATGCGGATATAGAGTATAAGAGAAGAATAAGAGATGAACTGTTCAGTGAGTGAGTGGATGAGGGCTCATGCAGTGAAGATGAAGAGAGAAAGGCAGGAAAGTGAAAGCGACACTTGCTGCAGATCATGAATATGAAATTCGTGCATCCTGCTTTTTCCTCAAGGGAAATCTGTTAACCCCAAATGACACCTCTACATTTTTTTTCCTGGTGGAGAAAGTCTGTTTTGAAATGTCACACTTACTTGGATTTGTTTGAAAATACCTCCGTCATCCAGAAACCACTACATTCACAGAAAGAGTGCCTTGCGCCACTTGAAGAAAAGCATTGAAACACGGTTTTAAGCTGCTCTGCTGTGTACCTCAAGGGTGTCTTTAAAGAACACCTTTGAATCCCTGGTTTGAGCATGTTTGAGCATTCAGTCAGACCCTGGCTCTGGGAATATTAATTTGATGAATTGAAAGCACTTTTCTCTGTCTCGAGTAAGTGCTTTTAACGGTGCCAGGAAATTACAAGGCCACAGCCTGTAGATTAAAACATCCTGATTTAATGTGAGGGACAGTTACCAGCATATAAACACAAGTGTGCAGTCCTATGTTGCTTTTATTGCTCATCAGTAGAGCTGCTGAAGAGCTACTTCAGTAAAGCAAATAGCCCAGCAGTCCTCCAGGATTTATCGCTCTCCTCAACTTTGTGTATATTGTGGTGTAATTTATTCACTGGAGAGGAGAGGGCATGAGAAGAGAAGGCGTAGTCACCCAATGCGTTTCTATTGGGTAATTGTGGCAGGATGTGGGCGTGGCAAAAGATGCCTGAGTAGCTGAAAGTTTAAGGCTCATAATTAAATTTTTTTCTTACACACCAGGAGAGAAATTCAGTGATTGTTGTATAGAGTAGGCATTTAAACCAGCATTCGAACCAAGGTTATTATGGAATAAATCACGAAAAAACGTAATTTTAAAAACTTCTAGCATACTGACTTTGAAAGGTGGAATAAAATAACAGTAAGTGAAATGCAACATTACACTTGAATGTTAACTGTAAAACTAAAACTTTCTTAACTTTCTGCTAGCCCCATCTTGTGGCAGTCCACCTTCATATGGGATTTCTTTGAATACGAAAGTGAGATGGACAAAAACAAGTCTATTGTGCCTTTAAACTTTTTACTGGCAGAAATAGTTACATTCTAAAAATTGTTACACTGATAGTCTGAATCATATGTGGTTTGTCGCCAATGGGAATTCGCCATCTGTAATGATAAGATCGTACGCTTAATGATTGTGGGTATGAAAATTAATTTAGAGCTTTGTAGATACAATTACAAATCAGTCATAGTTTAGCCTTTCACTGAAAAATCCACAACCATCACTTCACCAGGCCACACCCTCTTCACTGAAACTAAGATGCAGAATAATACAGAATTAAACTCGGCATTTAATGCAGAAAATGCCAAACTGCAAGTAATTCCGATGGTTTGCTCTAATAAAGGATTTAAAAAAAAAATTATAAATATTTTTTGTGGCTTTTTTTCCAAATATTTTTTTTAAATTACATTGTACACCTACACAGGATATTCTACACCAGTCCTAAAAATGTACAAAAAGTATTACATTTTGCAAAAAAGACAAAAAATTTTTTTGTTTTATAACAAAAAATAACATCTCAAAAAATTATAAATCCCCCCAAACAGCAAAGACAAGGACAAAACAGTGTGAAAGTTATACATCAAAAAAGCAGGCAGACCTTTCCTAAACCTTATACACAGTTCCAAGTTTGTTTTGTGCTAGAATTTTGAAAAACACAACTATCTGACAGGTCTTGTACTTTCATGGGTTGACCCTTCTTTTTATCGCTAGAGGGCACAAACAAAACAGAAAGACGTTTTCTCATGTATTTTAATTTTAAAACTAACAACCATTTTGAAACTTACATGTTATATTTAAAATCACTGGGTCATGTTATTCCTACTTAGTTCAAGTGCATGAAGGGACTTCTAAGGGTTAAGGAATCAAGAGAGATCATGAAGTATAATAGTTTGAAAAATATATATATTACCATTTTAACATACTCCTCGGATGGTTAAAATGTGAAAACATTTATATTTAAAGCCCTTTCACCATCATTGAAGTAATCCAGGTTCAGTGGTTCATGTTGGTGCACACCTGAGTTGGGGCAAAATGTCTGGGAATCTTTTAAATCTTCTCCGTACTCACATCTTGCCTTTAATTATTTGCCTTGATGTCAGCCTGCAAATCCCAAATAAGCAGGCATGCACACAAACACCCATACACATACAGCATTCACACAATTACCTCTCATCAGCCGTCAGCCATCGCTGGGCCACCAACTACACTGTAATTGGGGCATTTCTTTGCTTCTTTAAAAACATATAAACACAGCAGCTTGTTTGGGCTCTGCTGGTTCTGTGGATAACTGATTGAGACAGTGAAGAGTTCGATGGAATAGATGGTGCCAGGACGGTTGTATCCATTTTCATATCATAAATACTATCATAAATACATCAGTATTAACCAGAAAGGTTGTTTATTGCTTTCATACGCTTTATCTTTTTTAATTCAATAGTTCTCCCACTTAAACCTGTTTTCCTTTTCATTAAAGGCGCCATATCAAATGTTTCTAGGAACATGCCAGTCCAGCAGGTGGCGATATCAATCCCAGATCCTAGTCCTTTTGGACATCACATACCTTAAATTAGGTTTAATATTATTTCCAGGTGAGCCAAGAACTCAGTTTTCATAACTTTACCTTCTTTTACAAAATACTGGCTTAGTGACCCGAGGCTTGAACGTAATTGGTCAGTTTTCCAGAATGTATCATAACTGCTATGCTTTGTGTTTCACTGTAACTCCTCAAATAACGATCATTATTATTCGTAATTTAAAATCTTTATGACATAAATTTAATTCTGATTTCATTTACCGCATATCCACTGTCTTGACAAATGACAGTGTTTCCCTGAATCATTCTCAGCTGTTCAAGTCACGTTTGGAACAATTCTAGTAGAAATGGATAGGCTCAGCCTGGCGTAATCAGCTCAGCACACTGAGTGTTTGCCAGCTGAATACATCATGATGCAGAGTCAGTGGCCCAGGGCTCTTTTCCTCCCTGAAGAGTCTATGTATACATTTATGTCTAACACCAAAGCATAGAGCGTTGCAATTCCTGACTATTGAGAAAGAGAATGATGGCTGATCCGGCTTTTAGGCAGCGTGATCAAATGAAGAGTTCCATTCCACTGTCTGATCTGTTTGCTTTATGAGTCATCAATCAGCGATGACAGCGAATGTCTTGATTTCCAGGCCGATATGAATCCAGCTTCTACATTGGCTCGTCTGCTCTCATTAGCTGCTTCTCCAAGCATCAAAATGAGTTTGAGAAAGTCTTATTCACACCAAGAGGGAAACGTCAACCCTGAGTAAATCTGAATACGTATTAATCATTAACTATTGGACCGGGAGCAAGCAAACATTAATCGGGATATACATGCTATGACAGCTCTAGATATTTAAACTGGTGTTTATTGAAAGTGAAAGAAAACATTTTGGGCAAATTTTGGGTTGGGGAACCAGTTCGAGATTGCTGGGAGAGAGTGGTTAAAAGTCTTTGAGCAAGTCACCAGTTTCCCCCACTGCCCCCTAGTGTTCATGGTGTTGTTTACTCATGTGTGCGTGCACTTGGATGGGTTAAATGCAGAGCACAAATTCCTCATATAGATCACTTCATAGCTTGTAGTATTTTCACTTCCAGTAATGACATCATGTCTGCATAGCTGAAATGTTGTGATTGGTGCATAATATCCAAATTAAAGGGACAGTGATTGTGCATTTTTCCATGTGAGGAAATGCCAGTATTTATGGTTGTGGGCTACATTAACCTTTAGAAGTCTCTGATGTGGCAATGCTTGAAATCATTTTTTTTTTTACTACATCTCTAGCTTCTTTCGAAAATATTTTTTCATTAAATTACACAATAGTTACACACCAATCCTAAAATTGTACAAGAAAGGCAAATCTAAGTATTCCATTTTGTCATTTTTACTGCAATAAACAGTTGACAACAACCAGTTTTTTATGTTTGATCATAAGTGCGAAAAATGAAACTATTTGAAAATAAAAAACAGGTAAACCTCTCCTAAACCTCATACACTTTACACTCTCACATTATAATTTGAACTGCCTCGTAAGTTATGTCATAACTATTGTGATATTCGTTTAAAACCAAAACTATCACAACTAATAACCTTTTTAGACCCTACATATTATATTTAAAAACAGAATGAAACAATAGGTGGGTCATGTCATTCCTACATTCCTATGATTGGCACATTCACCAGTGAGTGTAGAGACTTCTAAGTTAAGTTAAATAAATGGTGCTTTCTTAAAGGCGTTGTATTAGTTTGATGATGGAACAATCATTCAGATCTTTCTTATAGTTTTTTCAATCAAACACAAGAAGATGGAAAGCAACACATTTCATCAAACGTTTTTCCAACTGTATTTTTTAAAACTTTGTATTAAGTCTGTGGGTGTCCTTGGTATGAACAACATTTAAAGCAGCACTGAAATTAATCTAAAAAAATTGTTCAGCTCTGAACTGCATCAGGGCTTATTTTTTCTCTCATGACTGGATAAACAGAGCTAGAGAAAGATAAACAACCTCGATTAGTGGTTGCACCAAAGTAACATTTTAATTGAAAGAATCCGTTTTGAGGAAAAGAAAAATAGTTGCATGGAAAAATATATATATTGGTGTGAAATATATGGTTGTTTAATGATTGAGTGGAGCTTCTCATCCTCAAAATCTTGCCCTTTGCCTTACTAAAAGGGTGAACCATAAAATCCACCAATCACACAGTTTCTCACTTTGTTTCCATGACGATGATCTGCTGCTCTTCGAGTGGGGTTTTTGCGGCTGAAATTATAACACAGGAATCTGTTGTGAGCTCAACATGTAGTAGCATCTTACATGTTGCATTCTTAAACGCATGCCTGAAGGCAACAAGGACAGGTGGACAGACAGATGTTTCTACAGCCACTTTGCCCTCAGTTTCTTGGTTCAACCCCCTGAATGATCTTTGATTGGCATGTTTGTGTGGACCGGGTGAGTTGACATAAGCAATTGTACAAAAACCACCTGAATGTGTTCAGGGACATTTTAACATCACATCATGCCTTGTCACCTCCAATTGTGGGCCATGTCATGTTAAAGCTCCTCTAATCTTAACACAATAGCTGCACACATCTAGCAAATGCCCATGAACAGCCTACAGAAACACTGCACTAAGAGAAACTGTAGAACTAAGAGGAATCGCTCTTAAATGGAAGAAGCTGCAAACGATTAGCAGCACATAAGAACACAAGTAATTCAAAATTGGTTTCCTGAATATTGAAGAGGGCCAGGAATCAAATTCATCCAACTATAAAAAGATTTGCAATATTTAAAGTAGCAGATGATGATACAGGTCTAATGATACAGGTTTTTTTTTCTCTGGCTCATGCTGATACATGTATGAAGAAATGGTGAGGAACAGTTTTTATAACAATAATAACAAAAAGGTTTTGCTGAATTTATTAAATGATTCGCATTCCAGTAATTGTTCTCAAATGCTGTGTGATAATGTGGTTATGTTGCATTAATGGTGTTAAGCTGATGGCCCCTCCCATACAAATGACATGATCCACTGGGATCTTTATTCAAAAGTTCAAAATCTACTAGCCCCAAAAAATCTACTAGCCCCAAAAAATCTGCTAGCCCCTCTTTATTCAAAATAATCTATTCAGAGAGTTTTCTTTCTTACACTATAGCTTTTTAAAGTTAAAAATGGACATATTAACCATTACTCTTTAGAACTCTCTGAACACACGGGTGTGTTCACCAATAACAGCAGATGTTTTGAATTAAGTAGGAATGACCTACCTAGTAATTAATTTTGATTTCAAATATAATGTTTTTCAAAAGGGTTATCAGTTTTGATATTTTTGGTTTAAACAAGCATTTAAAGAGTTAGGACACTATAATTTGCAAGGTAATTCAAATGAAAATGGGAGAAATTGCACAATAGTCTTCTAGTTTCATTTTGCAGAGCCCAAATTGGTGCCATCTACTGGTGAAAATAATGGCTAACCATTGGAAGTACAAAACCTGTGATAATGTCTTGTGTTTTTCAAAGTTCTGACATAATTTATAAAGAAATAAATTTAATACTCAGATTAAAAATTTCAGATTTATTGTGGAAGCATTGTATAATGTAATGAAAAATTATTTGTAAAAAAAAAAGAGGCTGGGTTTGTACCAATGATATAAAATAATATATATAAAATAAACAGTTTTAAAGGCAATTTAGTAATTGTTGTAAATATGCTCAAAGGTACCCTGGACTTGTAAGGGTTAATGATCAAAACTATAATGAATTGCGATAATGAGATTCAATGTTGATTTTTATCACTAAATCGATTGCTTTTGTGTAAAATCAAGTCCTTCGACTTCAGCATCTGAATGAGCTTTGCATCCGGTGTTCCACTCCCCTTATCACAGCCTCATTCTGGACACTTTAAGGCCATTGCATTTCTGACAGATGGGTCTGACCGTCAGAATCTGTTGTGATCAGTTGTGCCCGGGAAGGGGTAGTCCGGTACAAACTCTGCGCTCACCGCATGCTCTCTGCACATGCACATGTACATGCTGTGCATCATAATCTTTTCCTGCTAAACCTTCTTATTAGCCTCCTGTGTGCCTGACGCGACTCATGCTGACCTGTCACCAGTGCTCCTGCTGGCCTGCGATGGCATGTTTAATGCGGTTATAGACTCCATTTGGGTTAGATTAACTGGCTCAGACACTCTGACTCAAAACCATACCTGAGCTGAATTATTTATCTCCATTTTCATGTTTTTGAAAACAGTTAAGGGGTGAACATGTCAAATCTCCTTCAGTTCTAAGATCCTGATTTCATCCTGTTATGGTCGTAGGGGACCTAAAAGCTATCACAGTACATGGCTGCATTACAAAGTGGTCCTGGAGTTGATCACTTGGCGCTAAATGCATTGATTTCTCTGTTTGTTTTTCAATCAGCCTGCAGCAGTGTTTTATGGGATTCAGATAGAGCCATTATGTGGCCAGTAAAGAGAAATGGAGTGATTGATTATAAGGTATTAGGGGAACATCTCTCCTCTGCAAGCAACGACCTCTATACACTCACCGGGGTGTGAAAGATTACCAGAAACTAACAGGCTAGTTTTTTTCTTACTATTTTATCACTTTAATTATATCTTTGAATCACTAATAGAGGCACTTTTTTTGCTTGTGAATGTCTGGTAAAAAGTGAAAATGATCTAATGCAAAACATATATTTATCTATGAATATATTGAGAATTATTTATGCACTGATGTCACGTGCATTACTACAGAAACCCATATGACACAACACAACTACAGACTGGGCCAGATCAGAGCTTCTGTTGGCCAGATCAGAGTCATAGTAGAATAATCCATTGATTACTTGAATTGGTTCATTCATTAATTTCTTTTTAATGAACAATAATTTCCACAAAACTTGATTTGACAAACCAATAGCTGTCTAATTTTACGTTATTTCTCAGTTCTTTTGCGATGTAGCAGTCGATTGCGAGCAATTTATTGCACACCCCTGGTCTATTCCTAGAGGTGACCATCCACTTTTAGAAACCAATGGACTGCAGGAAATACTTTTCTCTTTTTGTTTGCTCCTCACAAGAATCGCTTCGCATCAGTATAAAGTTAAACCTCGTTGAACATGCCATTATCATGTGATGAATGGGATATCACTAATTGTTCTGCTATTTGTAAACAATACTATAAATCCACCCTAATAAAGTCCTCTCCAGTTCGCTTTGAGAAAACTCCTGTTTTATAATTCAAGGGGAAAAAAATATGGAAGTTTCCCCCTTGCCTGATACAGTATTTGGTGACCAGACAAATCACTGAGCTACAGGGAAGACGGTGCAGAAGTGTTGGTGGGCAGGACTTAGTGCATGAGGGCCAGTTATTGCTAAGTGGAAAATTGTTGAGTTCAAAGGCATACCATTCTTAACAATATAAACACCAATCTTCGAAGCGTTGGTTCCCAAAAACAGTTCCTAAGAACAAAAAGATTGCTTTCGCACTTTCATAAACCAGCAGTTGTGAAGCTGCTCGGAAACAGATTGACCAACCAAAGCGGACATTCAGCTGTGTTTTGAGTTAAAAAAGAAATACAAACATCCACGTCCAGTAAATTCTGGATATCTGGAATAGTGTCCTATGCACAAAAACAATTTCTCTTTGAAGCTTTGGTGACTTTCTTCATTTTTCCAGACTTGGCTGGTCATTAACTAGTGTCTTGGGTCTCTTTAGAAACCTCCCTCACAACTTTTTTTAACAAGTTTTTTTTAATTATTGCACGTCCTGCCACTGTGGCTGTCTCTTTAAACTTCTTAATATATTTTGTTTATTTTACTAGTTTGACAAGATACCAATCTTCAGCTTAAAGGGCAATGCAAATGCATAACTAAGGTAAACATTCAAATTACGCCAAATTCGCAACTCATTGGACCACATTGGTTTGTTCTAAAACGAATTAACCTAATAATTACGTTATTATAATAATTTCTCTGCACTTGTTTATTTAAGCTACTCAAGAATCAAACTTTGCATAGAAGGAAAAATTACCCTTTTATGCTCTTGTGAAATATTTCAAATAATAGTGCAATTTCAGAAGGGAGGGGGGAAAAAACTTCAACTTTCTTCAATTCTATATGTTTTTGAAATGATATTCAAATAAATTGTAAAAAAAAAATATGTGTGTCTAATCCTAAGGAGTACTTAAAGGAATGAAAAATGAGCACAAAGCTGCAGAAACTTGTAAAGAATTAATGACCTGTAGTGCAGATTGCCACAGAGAGCAAAGGAGGAGGTAGATTGCAGAGGAGGATGCTGTTTGTTTTGGGGAGAATACTCATGGGGCGGGTTGATTATTCGATTGCAATGCATTGTGGATAATGGAGTACCTGGAAATAAAGAGGATAAGGAACAGAAGTGTTGTGTGTCAGGAAACACATGCTCCGAACGCATGGCACCAGTGCGCATGTGTGTTACCACGGGCACGCTCACACACTTAACGATCTCCAGGGAACGGCTTAACAAATATGCATCTGCTGTGAAATCATGGTCAAACTGATGAATCTTGCTGTGATGGAAGCAGCCTTCCATTTCCTGTTTTCTCCGTGCGCTTCTATTTATGTGGGGATGCATAATTTATTCATAACCTGTCAGATGTGGAGACGTGGGAGGGGGCGATGGTCCATCGACGCAAGTAGAAGTGGGAGGGAAATGATGTTCGGAGGAGGGAGAGTGAAGGTAAAGCGAGGGCAGGAGAGAAACGGAGGGAAGGAGCAAACACATGAAGACCGAGTGAGGGTGATGCACATCGAAACAAGGAGGGGGAGGGCGAAAAAGAAGAAGGAGAGAGAGGGAGAGGCAGAGAAAAAATAGAAGCTCAAAAGACAGGAGATTCAAGCTCTGGCTCTAGATGCAGGATCCTCCGGCAACAGCTTTGCGAGGGGCAGCCGCTCTGGAAGATGGTTTCAGTAAGAGGGGAACTGACCGTTGCCTATAATTTAATGTTCAGTATCTTGGACTCCTTCTCCATGGGTAATAGCTTAGCACCTGTCTGGGCATCTCTGTTTCTCTTCCTGTGTCTTGTTCGTTTTGTCGCTCTCCCTTTCGGTCTGTTTTCATCTCTCAAGCGCTGGTTTGAATGGGTCGCTCCAGTGTTTGTCGCCTCTGCTTTATTCTTCAAACGGTTTTCTTTCAGTGTTGGAAAGCTTATGCATTTTGCAGAACTCTTCTCTTTATTTTGATGGGATATTCTTAGTGTTCAATCAGGGAAACGAGGTTGCTTCGCTGAAATGTATTGCCCCCTTTCCCGCTCGCAGAGCAAAGGAGTGAGAGAAGAAACAGATAGAGAGAGGGAGCTGCAGCCGCTCCATGTGCCCTGATTGGAGTCATCCATCTGTCTTGGGATTGCATTCAGATTTGTGCCTGTGGGGAAGGTGAAATCCTTTCGTGCACACAATTAATGCTTCTGTCTCTTTTGGTCTCCGTAGGGGTGGCTCCGGCGAAGAAGAGCCCCAAACTGGTGAGTACACGTTTCAGTTTTAGCATGAACAAATTCTGTTGCATGATGTTGAAATGCTCTTCTGTGCAAACGGTTCAGAGGTGGATTGTGAAACTGCACTGCATGGTCAGGGCTGGAAGGGGCACATTCACCCCAAAGAGGAGGCTTGTTTTAATTGGTCGATGACCAGCCTCTTGACACAGAGTAAGCACACTAATCTGTATTCTTTCAACAAACAACAACCTTACCTTGCATGGCTTTCAGAGCTTTCTGTTTTATTGGGACACATACGTTGTTTATGAATTGGGGATTCCTTTTGTACTGTAATTATTTTCTTGATTGAATTCAAGTGATGTTTGAGAATATTGAGATTGTTTAGTGTATTTAAAAGTAACCTCAGATGACTTTTGTAAAAATAATCTAGAGAATAATCTAATTCTTCCGGACTTTATAGTCCTTTGTCAGTTCATTTCTCACCACTAGTGGCCGCTTCAAAACAAAATGAATGTCTGTGTTTGAAGACACATGAAGAGTCTCTGACAGTAATGCTAGCGATGATCACAATACAGTATAAACTTCATATTTAAACTACTCTTAATCTCTCAATATATTAACTGGGATGACTTTTATAAAGAAGCATTAGATAATATATGCTTATCTCTCCAACAGAACAAATGTGAGAGAAGTCATTGACCACTCCTAGCTCCTCAACCTCAAAAATGTCTGAAACCTTTTTGTTCTATGAGCAGAATGATGTGATGAAAACAATAATAATAATATATTTTTGGATATGTACATGTAAAATTTACTTAATGTATTTAATGTATCTGCAAGTCAACAAATTTAAATTCAAGATTTTATTGTTTATTGAATTTTTGCTTAACTTGTAATATGGATTTTCTCATGTAAACAACATACCTGCAATAAATCAACAAACCAATTATCTGGTGGATTGTAAACCATATTTATTCAGGTTTATTGATCACAGTTTATTGATCACAACAACAAGTAATATCAACACAAAAGGAAATACAAAAGCATCAGTGATCATGTGATGGAAGTCTGATCACATGACCAAGGCATAAGTAAATACATTGAGAAACTCTACGAAATGTGCGAAAAGGCAGAAAAAGTCACTGAACAAAAAGTTATCTACACTTGAACACACAGAAATAAAAAAACGCATACATACATCATATATATACTAGTCATGTGTGTATATATATATATATATATATATATATATATATATATATAATTCTTAATGCAATTTATCAATTGAATAGGTAAACTTATGCAATCTCTACTTTGAACTAGTTTGAAGCAGTCTACAAAACCTTTAAAATGAATTTTATAAAATAATTTATTTTAGACTTTTCTGTAAAACTGGGAATAGCCAGGGCCCATTTGGCCGCCCATAAAGTCCATTTGGTCTACAAAAATTTTGAATAAAGTGTAAAAATATAACATTTTTTTTTTTTTCTTTTTTAAAAAGTAGATGCTATGCATAAGTTGTCCACAAGTGTCAAAAATAATCTAAAACAACATCCTTAGTTTGTCAAAAATTCTAACAAAAAGTTTGGTTTACTTTGTTTTGATTTGGTAATTTTTGTTTTATTTATTGACTGTAAAACTATGAAGGCTCATGCTCAGCAGGATTTCGAGACATTTGAGCCACTAAAAATACATAGTTTTACTACTGCAGAATGAACATGCAAATCACTCCCTGATGTTTTAAGCTGCCTTTCGGTAAAACAGGAATGAGGCGCTGCTCAGATAAAAGTTTCTGACACTTGTTAGTCACACCGAAGAAGACGCAGTGCTTTTGTTATGTGCTCATGTTAAAACCATCAGCAATCCGCTAATATCACCAGTGCAGGCCTCTCTTACTAAATTACACAAATCACAAAATAGAGCATTTATGTGATAATAAGCCTTTCCTTGCTAATTAAAATGACATCATATGGTGTATGTAATGCATGTACACATAGCTACTGGAAGAAGTCGGCATGTCAGGCATTAATTGTCGCACAAAACCTGAGAGGATGGTGTTTTTATAATTAGACTACACCATAGTTGAAAATCTCCCATCGGTCCCACTTCATTCAATACAGGTGCATTACCGGGTACTGTTAAAAAAAAAAAACCATGGCATGTGCAGGCCTTTAAAATAACATAGAGAGTGTGTTTGGAGAAAATAGAGTTAAGATTGAAAAAAGCAACCATTGAATCAGTCGAGCTTATCCTTGCAGAGCCTGAATGCATCCTAACAGGAAGGCAAAGAGAGGCGTGCGTCACACTGTCCTTCAGCTCATTCATTCACATTTCTTTGTTTCTGTTTCCAACGCCAACCGACCATCTTAAAGATGCTGGGAGTATCATGGTGCTTTAGTTCTCATCTCTTATTTTTCTCTCTCCTCTCTCACAGCAGCAGTTGGAGCGCAAAGACAGTCAAGGCAGCTCCCAGCATAGTGTGTCCAGTCAGCGCAGCATCCACACAGACTCTCCCCACCACGCTTCACAGGCCCTGCTCAATGATTCTACTGCTCCTCCACCCCCCTCCCAGCCACTGCCAAGTCTGCCCCAGGACCCTCCCATAGACGGAACCCTCCAGAAGAAGCCAGATCCCTTTAAGATCTGGGCCCAGTCCAGGAGCATGTATGAAAGTAGGCGTAAGTAATATGGGATTCCGGTGGTGGGTGCTTTTGCAGTGGATCACTGGATCTCTTTTTATATTTGGTGGGTAATGGGATATGAGGGTTGTTTGGAAAGAAGAATAGACGTTGTTTTTTTTTGTTTGTTTTGTTTTGTTTTTTTGCTTTGCTCATTTTCATGGCCTTCCAAATCAGTTTAAACTCTTTCATAAGTGGGGAAACCTGGATATCACTTTTTGCAGAGAAACTCTAAACATTTGTAGAGATATTGGTAAATTCCAATATAACTTGCAAATAAAAGATATCAACAGAAGCTCACACGCACCTCCTGAGAGTGAATTATATCTTTAATGTTATCTAAAAAGAATTGTTTTTACTTTAATTCACTGTAATGTGAATTTAAACTGATTACATTGAGGCCATGTCCACACGAACACAGAGTGGAAAAATTTTTATTTTTTTTTCCCCACATTGTGTATATACATTACTATACCAGACCATCAGGTGTCAGTTGATTACATACTGATCAGACGCCTGTGTCAAAGTAATGACAAACTTGTCACTATAATGATTTTCATTTTCGAAAATTTTTGGTTCTATGAAAGCAATCCTTTTTTTTATGTGTGGACACAAACAGCATAACCGTGCAGTAACATCTCATGTGAAGGACAGGACCTAAAGGATGCTCCGGCCAAAGACAGGCTGGAATACAATCAGTGTTTATCGTTAATTGTCTACACAGCACTATGCTGCTTCTCCATACTTTACCCATTGCTTTTGTTCTCTGGGGTCAAGTAATTAGTTTGCAGAACATTAGAAATCTTACCATTAAATCTAAGATCTGAAATATCTCTCCATAGCATTTTTATAGTCCATGAGATATTTGTTATAAAGCTATCTGTGATCAGACACCAAAAAATGAGCAGTCCCTTTTCCATCTGTCCTCTCTGCATTCTTGTTCTTTGTGTTTATTGACACAATATGTTTAACAGGCTGTTGAGAGGGGTCACATTAGCACCCATTGCTTTACAGCAACGTTATAGGTGTCTGCAATGTTTTGAATATCTTCTTGCTGGTTTGCAATGCCATGAATATGTAATAACAAAAATAGATTGTTTGTGAATAAATTTTAACATCAAAATTTGGAAAATTAGCTAACCTTGGTGGGGGAAATGATCAATGGTGCATTTCCTAAGACCCTTTTTGTAGTGATAAACAGTTCAGCAGTTTGACCAAACATTTATAAGTGAAGTCCCAAAGATGAGGAATCAATACACATAAGCAAGCCAAAACAAATGTAACTTTGAATGTTAGGACTGCAACGGACATTATAGAGTAGGCTGTTCCACAGTGCTGGACGTGCATGACTGAATGAAAAGATGGAAGGTGATGGAAGATGTGGGCATTTGTGGCAGCAAGAACAAGAGTAGCATAGGATCTAATGGATTAGATTTTGCTTTATAGGTCAGAAGTAAAATTTTGAAGGTGAAACCAGATGATTTAATCAGATGATGTTGAAGTATGGGGGTGATGTGTTCAGTTTTTGCAATAAGTTATTTATATATATTTTCTGTGGTAAGTCACTAATATACTGACAATACATACCACATGCATGCAGCACTTTTACAAATGGGAAGAAAATATGTAGAACGGTCTTAGTATAAGAGGTAAATAGGTTTTCCAAATTGAATTCACAACGACTTAAATATTTAGTAATTTCACTTACCTCGATGACTCTCAATTACTCTTTGGTAAATGTACAGCATGGACATAAAATGCAAAAACATACCTTTCAGTATTCAATTCACGGTCTAAAGCTCAAGTAAAGCCTCAGCTGTCAGCTACAATACACTGTGTCTGTTGTGATCAGATAGCAGTGTTCGGACGAATCTGTCATCTGTACATCCAAAGCTATTCATTAGCCTTCCCAGTTCCTTCTTTCCTTGACTTTGCTATCGCCTACTCACTCACCGCCAGCTAGAAGGCAACATGAACGCAAGGCACTTCTGACCAATTACACTTCTCCCTGCCATCAGTACGTTCACACGCTCCAGCACACTGTAGAACACATCCTTTGACAAATGTGCTTATAATTGGTACTGGTGGAAGACGGTGAATCCAGTTCTGCTTTCATGTATGCCCGAGCAGAGGGGCTAATTAACAGGGGAATCTATCAGATGTTAAGAGGCTGTTTCAATGTTTGGTTTGGAGAATTTCGCTAACTTAGACTGGCTTCATTGTGTCTGCTTTTGTTTGGAGCTCTCATTAGTAACTCCCTTAAGATTCTGCGTATCTGAATGAGAATGTGGAAGAATATAACACTTTTGCCTCTTTACTGTGCCCTCTTTACCACCCCAGTTCTACAGTTTCATATCTATCAAGAAAAGGTTTAGTTAATACACCCAATGCATGGATTCCCCCACTCTTTGCCCTAATTAGGGAAATCGGCCAATAGCAGACGAGCATCTGTCACACTCTGACATCTTCAGAATGATTAAATGGAGTGCATTTTACTTTGGTGTACCTGTTTTTTTTTTGTTTGTTTGTTTTTAGGTAGTTTTGTCTTTTTTCTTAATCACTGCAATATTTAGAGAGGTGTTGCTAAAAAAGATAAAATACTTTAAGCTTGAGTCTGTTAGCACTACATGCTAGCACACCCAATATTGCTGTCTTTTTAAGGCAGAATTATGTTCGACTAGTAAAATATTGTTTTTCAATTTTTTTACTTTTTAAAACCAAAATGAAATCAAAAGATTGTTTTTCAATGTTTGACTTTGCAAGAACAAAAATGCATGAACAAGCTATGTTCTGGGCCGTACAGAGTAATGTCAGCTTCCAAGACCATACTTTTGTAACCTGACATATCGAACTGAGATTCACACAAATCTTCAGACGGCTTCTCAGCAGGGTGCTCACAATTCTTCAATCTCAGCATCTGCCAAAAAGTCTATGTTAGTTTCACTCAATAGTTATTGTCTGATCTCTCCATAGCACTGGGTCAGTTCTGCGTGGAAATGGCCAAAGAAACCAGTTAAGCATTGAGGAACATTTAAGTTTCTTCATTTTTCTTTGTTTTATTAATGCACAAATTCATAGTCAACAAACACCATATCGTTTGCTTCTAATCAGAAGAGTCCGATTCATCCGTAAAATCCAGTGTTGCAGTCCTTGAACAGATTGGGCAATAAATGATGGATGTCTGAGTGATGCTTCTGGTCCAGCTTGAGACCATTACATCCAATAAACTCAGTGAGCAGCTGCACAGAGAGCCTTTAACACAAACGAATGGAATCTGAAGTTTGCCATAATGCACAATTTACAGAGTCTGCCACAAATGTCCTTGCTGCTAAATGGAGATCGAATAGTGTGGGAGAGGTGCCCAACTAGAAGCCATTTTGTTTAGCTCAGAAGCCATTCTCAAACTCCCAGCCTGTGTTGCAGTAAATGTATGTACATCTGGTTTGACTGGAAATGTATTTCAACTGTGTTGCAGCAGCATCACACAATGTTGGTATTTAGCTAGTGCTACCTGAAGGATAGAAACAGACGGCTAGAAGAATTTTCCCAAAATCCCAGGTCTCTCTCTCTCTCTCTCTCTCTCTCTCGTTAACTGGCGTAAACGTCTCTTGACAGAACATCATGTGATGCACTGGAGAGCTACAGGGTCAATAATGTAAAAGCTGACAGATTGCTGATGTCGGCAGGGCTTCGACTGTAAAAGAGGGGGAGGCTAGGCACTTGCTCGTCCTGACTGATTTGACATGGAAGAACTGTGATGAAGGCAGTGTAAAACTCAAGGGCAAAGCTGCTTCGAACACCCCTAGATTTTCTCTCCAACTTAACTTGATCTGTAATCTAGATTGAAACACATGTCACGGTGTCTATGTGCTAATCGTTATATGACATCTTTTTTTAGTGTGAAGCAATTAGATCAGAATCCAGATGTGAGGGGAAACTTTAGTGGTTGAATGGAAGTGGTTCTAGTGTTTGCCACCTCGAATCAGCAGCTGTTCTCAAAAGCAGGAGTATTGGGGTATAAATCAAAGCGGTGTCAGTCTGCAGCTCTAAAGCTATTTTTCTTTGCTTTCAGTGCCTGATTACCAGGAGCAGGATATTTTCCTGTGGAGGAAAGATACCGGCTTTGGCTTCAGGATCCTGGGAGGCAATGAACCAGGTGAACCGGTAGGTGCCGGCTTTAATTATTTGTTGACATGTATTTAATCATTTCGGCTTTAAATCTGTGTAGGTCATCAGTGGACTTGAAAAAATCAAACAAAACAAAATGCAAACAAGCAAAAATTGTTTTGATTTGATCTTGAGGATCAAAACATATATAAATAATGGATTCTTGGCAAATATTCAGATTCTGCTTTCAGTTATTATGCTGCTCATAACTGGAACAAACACTCCTGAAGAGGTTTTTAAGTCCTCTCCACTCAAAAAAACAAATTTATTAGGTAACATGCTCCTAAATAGTTTTTGTACAACATACTAAAGACGAAAAAGTGAAGATTTTCTGAGACCCGCATAAAAATAGCACCGCTTTTAACACCAATGTGATAATGTAGCCTCTGATGGTTCACAAAAATTTCTGTAGGTGGATGTATCAAGACATTTTATATGGGACAAATATTGGAGATATGTCTTATTAAATTAACATTTGGTGCTTTATTAATATGTGTTTTGTTCCTTTGTTTTACCAAGTCAATAAAAAAAAATTAAAATATGAATAACTTATATATAAGGACTGTTGGCAACTCTTCACAACCTGTAATTTTGTACATTGACTACTTGCGCTAAACCTCGTGATGAACTTTTTTTGGAATTGTATGTTTTACCAGTCTTACCGCAACCACTGTTTAATCAATCAAAATGAGAGTTAAAATGTGCCCAAAACAAACAGTTTAAACATTTCAGAGACGACAGAAGAAGAGCACAGATTGACACAGTGTTCCATTGTGTGCAGCAACAGGGGATTGATTTGTCAATTCAAGAGCTTTTTAACAGGTTCTGTTCATTTTTAACAACATATTGTATTTGAAATTATAAATAGTTTCATGTTAGAGCCATTTTTTTTAGTGTTTGAGGTAATAAAAGCCCTAAATATATGTATTTTTCCTGCGCATCCATGATCACAATATATAATCATTAATACTTGTTAATGTTTTTGTCTAAAATAATCACCTTTAATGAGTATATGAAAATGAATTGCTTCTGTGTTTCAATTTGGTGAAATGTTATATAATTTAATTTAATATAATTAAAATTTGTAGAAATGTTAGCATTAGCAAGTTATTCATTTCAGTTGCTCCCGTAACATTTTAAAAGTATGTTTTAACAAATTTTATTTATTCAAACACATTGTTGTCTCTCTAAATACATGTATTGTTAATGGCCAACGTTTAAATGGTGTTTTCTTCCGCAACAAAACTGGTGCAGCGCCTGTGTGTCAGATGAAGTGACGGCGTGATTACTGTCCAGAGCAATCATCATCATTGGATACGGTTTCAGAAAGTAGCTGCAGTTCCATCCACCTATTTGTATGCGCATTTTGGAATATCGCATTAAAAAACCCTGGATGAAAAAAGGTCAAGATGGGCATAGTTTGTGCATAAAAATGTGCACAACTGAGTTGGATAAACATTTTCTCCGATAAGAAAAAATGCATAATCTATGATGGAAACGCATTTACAGAATGAATCCCAATGTAATGGCAATCTGTTTTTCTGTCTGAACTGGGGTGAGATGGTGCGGCATTAATGGACTAACAAACTTTTTTGCCCATTTGAAATATTTTTTGGGTGATACAAGATTTTCTTAGTCAAAGTCTGTCATTAAAGTGGTTCGGGATCATCACCTCTAAAAAATGGTTTGACCGTTACCAAAGAGACGTCTACGCTTCCAAAAGCAAGATGACACGACTATACATATTTCGTCTGCGTGTTCTTAGACACAAGTACGTTATTATACATGAAAAAGGGCCTTGTCCTAATGCAGCAACTTTCATTTTTCATTTCACATTTGGTGCCAATTTTTCATGAAGTGAGATTTTGTTCTCTTGGACTCGTTGGACTGAAACAGCGCTATAATAGCAATTTTTTTAATTCAATATTCCAGTTTGGTACATAAAGTTCTTTCGCATCTTTGGATGGAGGCATGGCTACTGATAATCTCACCCATGAAGTCAAGGAAGCATTTAGAAAAGTGACAGCACAGTATTGGATTGTAGTGTGTGCTGGTCCAGACAAGGATTTTTGGTTTTAACATACTGCAAGATACTTAATAATTAACAGCTAGTAGCTCATTGTGCCTTATTGAAAGAAAGGAAATAAATAGTTCTCTTCTGGCTGTTGGATGCTAAGCTAACAGTCATGGGAATCAACCTATTTTACTGCCATAACTATGTCGGTACAAATATCATATAGTATAAACATTTTCTCCAGTTTACTTGAGAATGTCACACTTGCTTTTTTGCTTAAAAAATAGTTATTAGTTAAAAAAAAAAAAAATATATATATATATATATATATATATAGTTCACAAAATCCAGATAAAAACGCTGTCAATGCTGTTTGAGAAATAACTGCAGCGTAATCCATATTACGTGGAAGCAGCTGCGCCATTGGCTATCTAGATGCTGCATAATTACATCACGTCATGTATTGTGTCGTTTATCTCGCAATGCTCATCCTTCCCAAAATATCCACTTAAGTTCTCCAAGTGCTTCATCATTCCAATCTTGTGAACAATATTGATTTCTGTGTGAAATGTGCCCAGTGCCTTGCAAACATGTGGTTTTTTGGGATTCATCTGCTCTGTGTGCAGCTTGACAAAGGCTTTGATCTGTGAAGTACAGCCTCGATCCGTCAGAAAACATCTCTCAGACCAGCAGATCTTCCTTTTAATGAGGCTACGCTGCAGCTTTGAACTAATGTTACTCTCTCTCAAGCGCTCGAAGAACGAAACACTGCTCTTCTCAGCTGCTAAAGGGGTGTGAGAAATCCCCTGGACGTTTCACTTTTTGGAAAACATATCACAACCATTACACCTACAAAAAACAAGAATACCGTTGGATTTGACCCTGATGCAGGGTTTGAAAAGTGTTGACGCTCTGAGGGCTGAGGTTAAGTTTAGATGAGATGGAATTAGTGACTTAAGAACTTTTGTTAACTCACTGTTTCTCCTGTCTGCACAGATTTACATTGGGCACATAGTGAAATACGGAGCTGCGGATGAAGATGGCCGTCTGCGATCAGGAGATGAGCTCATTTGTGTGGATGGAACGGCTGTTGTTGGAAAATCTCATCAGCTTGTTGTTCAACTCATGCAACAAGCTGCAAAACAGGGTCACGTCAATCTGACTGTGAGACGCAAGACTGGCTATGGATGTAAGTAGATTACAATATGATATATTTAAACCTTTTATTAGTGCTCCTAAAACTGTTTTACATTTTTATCGAAGTGTACATCTTTGTCCTGCAGCAGGTCAAGCCCTTCCTCTACGCCTACCTCTTACTTACCCCAAGCCATTAATTCCGAGGACTAGAGAAAAATCTGAAAATGTGCCCTTATGTTTCAGGACACCCCTACAAAATCATATTCGTCAGCCAAATCAGAATAAAATAAAACATAAACTCATAATCAAAAAAAATATTTTGAGTTAAACAAGTCTCTTTTTGTAAAGTTAATATTATCGGGCTAATAATGCTTCATTATTATTTTACAAATAACTTTTCTTGGACATACATATGGACATGAGACATGAAATCGAACATCAAACAATGATTTTCGTATTCTGTGGATCTCATTGTTCATGTTGGCATCCATCTTTTGTTTTCAAGTGTGATAAAAGCTGTTCTCCCTCTGTTAAAAAGGGAATTGGGACACCATTTTCCTCACACGCTTAGGAAAAACTGAGGGTAGAAATGACACTCAGATCTCTGTACACTTCAATTTGAACTCTGGAGAAGTTGCGTTTTTGGTGAGAACATGATGCAAACGTAATCTTTCCTAGATGCAAGTGACTGCATTTATTATCAGCTGCTTCATTATGGGCTGGTGATGTATATTAGTTGACAGAGCTGCGTAAAGGCAGCTTTTGGACAAACCTAGAGGGCATTAAAGCATTGTTTTCCAGCTGTATGCACACAAAGGATGACAAGAGACTCAATCAGGAGGCATCTGTCCTCCCTGAAAGTGTTGTTTTAGCTGCCTGCTTTGTTTACTTCCAGGACATCTATTGAATTTACCTCACAATAATTCAGACCAACCGAAAATCAGTTTGGGTTCAATTATGTTCGATGATGCATCTGGTCAATAAGTTGATGGTTTTTATAAGTTTGCATTTTGGTTCTTTTCAGTTAAAAGCAATAAAATGTTTGTTTTGACTAATGATCGTATAATTTTTATTCAAAGGTCCTAATATTATAAATTTACAAATGAGTTAATTACAACCTTTCTGTCCCCTCGTCTCGTGATATCTGATGGTCTGTATCTGTAGGTTGGATTACATACTTGTTTGGTCATTAAATTCATAGTGTTAGCTTACTAGGTTTACAAATAATACAAAACTGTCTTTAGTTTTACGAAAGCTGCCATTGTGTGTGTATATATATATATATATAATCAACAAAGCAGTTCATGAACGGTTGTTCTTGCTGTGCTGCATTGCAAAGCTAGCATGAGTTATGCTCCAACAAAATGTATATATATATATATATGACCTGGCTGCCAGTCCGGGCATTGTAAAACCCTGGTGTAGACGAAATTAGCTAAACCGCAAGTTTAAAAGCGTTACTACTTTACAATTTGCTCTTATAAATTATCTTTAAAACCGTTTTTATTAATCATTATTTTAAAGCACAACCGCAGCTTCTTGTTTCAACAAATATTTACAATACATTACATTCAATACAAAAATTGCAGAAATCTCAAAATTTATAACAGTTGTTATGTTTTGTAACAAAAATCAAATGTGTTGAGGCAAACTACAATGTGAAAATTGTGTGTATATATATATATATATATATATATAAATAAACAGGTGAACGTCTATATATGCTTCTTTCTTCACAGGAAGCCCAGAACTTTCCCACACTATGAATTCAAAACATTCTATTTTTTCTTTATATGGAGTTGTGCAATGCATTTTATCTACCTCTCTGGATTGGTGCCTCAAATCTTCAACAATTTCCTGTTGTGACAGTTTGTCAATTAAAGCCCTTTGTTTAAGAAGTGCTTTGCACCAAGCTCCATTTTATGTTCTGTGCTGCCCCACTTTTAAGCTCTTAAACTGTCTATATTCAAAAGGGTGTTGATTTTACCCTTTAAAATAAAAATCTCATTTGTATATACATTTTCAAATGGCAGAAAAACAGCAGCCATGAGAATTATAATACTTTTTGAAAATGAAACCCAAGGAGTCTCTTCCATGTGCTGGTGCAGAAAACCAGGGGGAAAAAAAATCTGTAATCCAGTCATAATCTGGAAGTTCTTGTTTTGATTATTTTGCTTATTGGAACTCATTTTGTTGGAATATAACTCATGCTGGCTTTGCAGTGCAGCACAGCAAGAACAACCGTTCATGAACTGCTTTGTTGATTGGGGAGAATACATGTTATGAAACTCCAGCACAACTTGAAACATAATAACCCATTTCGAACGCTAATATTGGCATATATTTACCATCTTGTTTGCGTGCAGTTTTATGTTCTTTGCATTGGTGAGTGCTCCATGAATCATGTGCTGTTCTTTCCTTATGTAAGAGCGGACATGACTAGAGGAATTGTAAATTATGCAGGATATTGCAGTCTGATTATCCATTCCTATCCGACAGACTTTATTTAAATGAGAGTTCATGGCACATGATAATGAGGGTTCGCCTGCTGACTCCGGCTAATTAATCTGAGCGAGCCTCTTGCTCCCAGATGTCAAGTCTCAGAGATAAAGTGCGGAGATCACCTTCCTGATTTCAGGAGCTAATCCAACCCTTGTAAAAGAGTAGAGCAAGATATTTAATGCATCTTGGGAAGTTTTACATTTCAAGCAATTACACATCCTCAATGGAAACCTTAACCAACCGTTTTACTAATTTCTTTAAAAAAAAAAAAAACTAAGAAAAAAGGTGTCTGCACTAACATTTTTGCTCAATAAGCAGCGGAACATCAAGAGGTTCTGTTCCCTTTCGTGTAAATATAGATAACGGTTTGAAGATTATTCATTAATGAAGACATGGATCAATGCACTTTCTGATTGTATCTCACAAATTCAGCATTTTCTTCTCATAACTCTAACCTCTGTGGCATTACAAATAAAAGAATGGCGCGTCTCTGCTTCCGAGATAAGGAAAGTTTCAATGTCAAACTTGCAGCTGTCAGTCAAAGCAGATTATGATTAGGATGAGGGGTATGATATCAGCAATGAGCACATTCCATACGATACCATCATAAAGCATTTCATTTAGCTTTCCCTGACTTCTAAATTCTTTCCCTGAGTCATGCAAAATGGCATTTTAGGATAATAAACATGTTTGAGGACAATATTCTATAAGCACAGACATCTTTCATGGTGAAAGGAAATTAATATAAGATTTTAGATTTATCTTAGTGCTGTTAAATTAAGATTAATCTCAATCAAAAGACTTAAACTTTTTGCATATGTAAATGTAAACTCAAGATAAAGAAACTATTTAAATTCAAAATTTGATTGTTTATTGACATTTTTGCTTAACTTTTAACAAAAATGTTCTCATGTAAACATCATTCCAGCAATAAACCATAAATATCCTCCAAACTGTTGGATTAAAAGCCATGTTTACTATAGTTTATTGATATCCAAACAAGTAATATAAACACAAAAGGTAATATAAAAGAGTCTCATAGGGAAAACCTGAATAACATAAGACCTCTCCAAAGAAGGAGGAATGAACTAAACTAAATGATTGAATGACCAGGATTTGTTCACAAACGCATTATAGTCACACAGAAGGCCAAGCTAATGTAGTTGAAGAGAAGGAACAGACAACAGGGAAACAGGAAATGAGAGAACATGTGACTGAACTTCGATCACATGACCTAGGCGTAAGTAAATACAAGGAGAAAAAGCAGAAAATAGAGGCAAGAAAGCCCTTCCTTGCTGCTATCCATACTTCTTTGCATGTTGAATGCATGGAAATATAAAAAAACCTGCAACCATGTTAAATGCCTACATTTTTTAATGCATTAAGTATTTCAAATTAATCACATGCGTTTATGCCCTAATTTTGACCACACTAATATATACATTTATGAAAATAGTAAAAATAGGACAGGGGTTAACTTGTTTCATAATGGAATAAAATTGTGTAAAGAATTTTGTAAACATTAACTCTTTTAAGGTTTATTTCCTTTAAGGGAAAGTTTGTACCCTTTCAGATGCATGCACGAAAATAGTCAATTAAATAAACAAATATACTCACTAGTTCTGGAGATAAGGTTAGATCACATACATATCAAACTTTCAAATTTGAACCAAGAACCAATCTGCAGTAAAAAGATTCAAGCAAGCATAAATTCTTTGGCCACTGCAGGGGGAGTGCATTTATTTCCTGATTGCGTTTCAAACTTTTTTTGGGAGGATAGGAGAAGAGTTCTTTAGATCCGAGGACCCTCCACAGACTTTTGAAGCTATGGCTGCTCAAGTGCTAAATGAGGCCGGATGACTTCAAAAGTTGGGACTGGGAGTTGATAAAAAAACTATGAGTGTTTTGATGGTAATACATTTCTGCTTCCAAACAAGTTTGCCACACTTGAGTGAAGCCAAACCACAGTAATCGCCTCAGAATTTACGTTATTTAGAACGTTTTTTTACATTGAAGAAAAATCAATCGTTTTTTTTTTTTGTTTAAGTTTACTTTTATATGGCTCACAATAGCTTAATTTTCCCTTTAAAAAAACTAGGCCATGTGATTGACAGATATGACAGAGCTGACTGATCACTGTCAGTGAGAAAGATCATTTACGCTGCCAACAATCAAATTCAGAAAAATAATTTTCTAATTCTTGTTTACGTTAGCAAAATAGAATTCTGAAACCATGGCCATCAGAAAGTTGTGCATTCATATGTGCATCCTCTCTCTGACTGTCATGGCAGAGCTCATATTACCCTCACATATTAGTTGCCTCATATTATTCCAATGGCAGTAGGCGGTCAACATTTTTGCAGAAGAGACACTCAGCATTCAGCTTTTTTCTAATCTGTGGTACCACTTTTGGCATCATAGACCATTGACACAATGTTGAAACACGACTCTTCTATAGTTACATAATGACCTAAAGCAAACAGAAAACTTTGTGATTTTTAAGCAGAAAACTATCCTCAGATCTATTTATCTGAATTGCCTTCTGATCCAATCAAAGTCAATCACAAGACCCAGAGAGCTACAAGCGTTTAGGAGCCAATGGTTTGCTTTATAATTTATGTTTTTGAACAGTTCCGCTTTTTCTTTTCTGAACTGCCTCACAAAGCTGATTAAAAGATTGTTTTGTTTGTGTAAAATCACTGGATGATGATTTAGAAGCCTCAGATTCTGGTTTTGATTTCATGTCAAAACCGAGTAGACATGTGATTGTCTCATAGATCACAAAGGTGCTTGAGTTCTGTCTGGCTAGTTGATGAAGAGATCCTAAAGAGGTTTCTCACTGAACTGTAGAGCATAAATCTTTCAGCGTGACCTTCCTAATCTTCCTCCTCTCTTCTTCAGTGGCGAAGGTAGATGGCGAGATGCCTCCATCCCCAGCATCATCCCATCACAGCAGCACACAGGCCCCCTCTCTTACTGAAGAGAAGCGCACCCCGCAAGGCAGCCAGAACTCACTCAACACAGTCAGTTCAGGCTCTGGGTCCACCAGCGGCATTGGCAGTGGTGGCGGCGGTGGAAGTAATAACACCGTTATACCCAACGCTATCCAGCCCTATGACGTAGAGATCCAACGTGGAGAGAATGAAGGCTTCGGTTTTGTCATTGTTTCATCTGTGTCGAGGCCTGAGGCGGGCACCACTTTCGGTAAGTTTACTTGAAAGATGGTTGTGTTATCCTGTGTGTGTATCTCTCTCTCTCTCTCTCTCTCTCTCTCTCTATAATTTGTAACCGTTTTAACATTTGAAATATAACATTAGTATAAAGTAAAAAAAATTATGGGAGAAAAAGGGTTTTGCTTACAGTACAGGTAAATGTTATAGAATTTTAAAAGCGTTAAAAATAACGCACGTTTGAAATTTCTTGATTTTTGCAAATATGTGAAAATACTAAAGGTAATCCCTTTTAATGGTTTATCTGTAGGTTCATATTTACGCCATCATTTCTCATTGAAGTGATCAAACTTATTATAAATGAACAAATATGGGTTTATGTAACAAACAAATTACAATTATCACCTATTGTTTCGATACCCCTTATGCAGACTTTATTGCCTTCTTATTTGGATTGAAATAGACATGTGCCAGGCAAATACGGCCAATTGTGGTAAAGAATATTTGGTATTGTTACCAGGTTACTTCAAAATACATTTCTGCATCCAAACAAGTTTGCCACACTTGAGTGAAGCCAAACCACAGTAATCGCCTCAGAATTTACGTTATTTAGACAGTTTTTTTTATATTGAAGAAAAATCAATATGGCTCACAATAGCTCAATTTTCCCTTAAAAAAACTAGGCCATGTGATTGACAGATATGACAGAGCTGACTGACCACGGTCAGTGAGAAAGATCATTTACGCTGCCAACAATCAAATTCAGAAAAATAATTTTCTAATTCTTGTTTACATTAGCAAAACAGAATTCTGAAACCATGGCCATCAGAAAGTTGTGCATTCATATGTGCATCCTCTCTCTGACTGTCATGGCAGAGCTCATATTACCCTCACATATTAGTTGCCTCATATGAGTCCAATGGCAGTAGGCGGTCAACATTTTTGCAGTCTATGGATCCTTTTGTAGCTACTGCAGTAAATAATTATAGATTATGTTGAAATAAATATTTTTAGAAGGTATCAGACTAATGCAGATAAACCTTAAAAAGAGAAGCTGTGTCTAAACATTTTACGGGTAGTGTTTATTTTGCACGTTTATAATTGGGATAGACACCTTATTTTCACGTCAATTTAACAAAAAAGAGGACTGTAAAGACTTTTTAGATTTCTAGTTAATTGTGGTTTTCAGTTTTTGGTGGGAGTGGACTCTTTGTATTCTCCTGCCAATCTGCATGCCCTGTGATTTTCTCGTGGTGGAAGATCGTTTGTTGGCATCCGCTGTTATCCATCCTTTCTGTGTGATTCTTTTTTCTGCTCTACTCCCACAAACCAGACAGCACTTGATTACAGACGATAAGCCAAGACTGTTGTCAAAGTCTTGCCAATTAGTCTTAGTAGTTGCCAACAGCTTTTTCCAACTGAGAACAACAGAGTGATCAAGATGGTTGAAAGGCATTTATCAGACCACTCTCACTCTGGAAACTCCCAATAGCACCGTTGGCAGACGTGATGTAAGTGTGTACCAGATCCAGTAGGCACGTGATAACTCCTCATGGGAGTTTTGTTTAAAGCACACTGATGGAAGAGAGAAATGAAAGTGAGAGTGCATTGCCTGGCACTAGCTTAAATGAAGTGACGAGAGACAGTTTCTGCTGGAGTGGCTGAACAGGGAGCAGAAAGTATAAAAAGAGGTTCAGTCATTGCTAATACAATCAAACAGCAAATCATCTTCATTGCAGTGTGGCAGACGTTGACAGGTGGACCCCGGTGGAATGAATATTTTATAGCTGAACTGAAATAGAGCCTTCCGAACATTAAGAGAGATCAAAAATGCATACTCCACTTTGATATGAAGATAGCGTGTTTGAACAAATTTTCAGATTAAAAGGGACACTTGCTTTAAAGAGGGAGGTTTTTTAAAAACATTTTTAAGTTTAGTCGACTATCAAAACATGCCATTCTGCAGTAAAGGGGCTTGTGGTTATCGAGTCACAGCCAGGCTAACAAACTCCAGGATAATAGAAAGTAGACTAAAAAGGCTGAATGTTAATGGAATCAAGCACAGTAAACAGAGATTTTTTTCACCTTCTGTTTACACCGTATCCAGGTAATATGCTTAATGATAGCTCTTCGATGTAAGAAAAATTAGCTAGCGTTAAATAAACACATTATTTTGAGGCGGAGCAGGAGAAAAATAGCATCCTCTGAACTGTTTGTTGTAAAGTACTTTCCAGAAGATGTCATTTTCTTGGCCAAGCCATATCCCAGGTATTGTACTTCCATGTGTTATTCCTTGCAGATAATTCTAAGAGTTAATGACGTTTGTGATGCGTCATATAATTAAATTTGCCTGTTTATATGACAGATACTTGACTTATACTGGTATGCTACTATTCTAATCAGTTGAAATTATCTATGCTAAACTTGAAAAACAGTTGAATGGCTTTAAAAACCTTTTAACACTTATTATCACAGAGTGGATATGGAGAATGAACCCATGCAAAAACAGTAGCTTAAAGCTGTTAAATTTGCTGAGAAAATGACCCAGAGTGCTTTTATTACCAGCAGTTTTATCCAATCGCTGTATCCATTGTTGTCATTAACTTCCATCCCCTCCCTATCCATCCAGTAACACACTTTTGTCCATCACTAGTTTCATTTTTGGAGTGTTTCATGGGACAATCTGTGGGTATACTATACAATTGTTGGCACTTTGGCTTGGTGTATTAACCCCTAAAAACTGTCTTTCCTCTTTCTCTTTTTCCCTTTCTCCATCCCCACCAAAAAAAAATCTAACTCATAAATGCCTAAATAAAAAATTAAAAAAAACCTCAACCATGCTCGATCACCAAAAGCTGGAAACGCATGTGTGGCAATGCCTCATAAAATAGGTCGCATCATCGAGGGAAGCCCAGCCGATCGCTGCGGGAAGCTGAAAGTTGGGGACAGGATCCTGGCTGTAAATGGCTGCTCCATCACCAATAAATCCCACTCGGACATTGTCAACCTGATCAAGGAGGCTGGGAACACAGTGACGCTGCGGATCATTCCTGGGGACGGTCAGTTGCTCACCCTTTTTCTCTTTCTTCATACTAACTGATCTTGGTGTGGAGCTCTGTTACTGGCGTCTCGTCAGCTTCACAGTAATGCTGCAGAAGGTATTGTAGTATTAGAGGTAGACTAATGAAAATCGGTTACCTTCTTGTTAAACCAACTTACAGTGACATAGGTCATGCATTGGCGATGCATTTTCTGATATTTTACTGGACTGTTTACTCTTGGTGAGAATGTCAGCCTTCTACTGTCACAATGTTGAGTTTTTTGCCAAAGTTGTGGAGAATGATGCTAGAATGTCAGTTCGGCCATCTCTACCCACCTCTTTGAGGCAGCGGACACAATAAAGGCACATATGCCTTTAGTTTCTGGGCTTGTGCTACAGCTGCAAAACACTTAATAATCTTCCAAAGCTTCATGCAAGATATCATGAAACCAGTTTAGCAGATCACCACGGACATCGCCATAGAAACAGTTGTATAAAAGGAAAGAGCACAGAGAGATAAACAAATTCGATCTGCTAAATTGTAAAACTGCTTTTTTTCTCATTCAACAGGTAGTTTTATAAAGATTTGTTAAAATTAAAAAATCATCCATGCAAGTGTAGTTTCATCCTTTTTTAAAACAGTGTTTTTTAGAAACATTCAAGAGCATGCCAGTCCAAAAACTATAAACTTTATTTGCTGAAGTTTGCACACAATCTTGTGGCTGCTGGCTTATTTTAAGTTAAATAAAGCGACACCCATATTTCCCATATGATTTTCGAAAGCTGAGATAGAGATATGCCAAATTGGTTGCATTGTAAACAGCCTAGTTGTTATGAAGGGGTCAATGACATAATATGATGTTACCTTTGTCACTAAAAGCTATATTATCCAACCCCCATGTCTCTATCCTTTACTAAAGCTGAGATAGAGTTCAGAAAATTTGGTTGCTAGGGAGCTGTCAGTGATGTCATAAAAATTGTACTATGATTAACATAACACATTATATTTTATCTTGAAGATATTTCCTTTTGCCTTTTCCCGTTTATTTTCAAAGGCCATTATAAGTCAAAGGTAAATATGTAACCCCCTCAAATACTTGTGCACAGTGCTTGATATTGTCTTGCATAGACGGATAACCTCCACAAGTAGCATGAGCTTGAAGATTCTATGAGTTTTTGTTTTTGTTCCCCAGCATTCTCAATGATTTCCCAGGATTCCCAGGAAAAGATATAGCAACCCAACCCGGGTCAAAGTTTGAACGGTCTAGAACAGGGGTGCTCATTATGTCGATTGCGATCGACCAGTCGATCACGGAGGTGCTACCGGTCGATCGCGGCGTGAAATTGAAACAATATCAGCCGATCATCCATCCAGTCACAGTTCAGTAAAGTTAGCTGCAGATTCACGGATTCGGTTTTTTCTGCTCAATAGCTCGAGACCAGAATGTTCTTAGTAAACAAATAATACCTATTTTTAATCTGTGTTATGTAGCGGACAAACTACAAAACGTTTTTTATCAAAACAAGTTTCCCTCGGCATTCGCAGAAACACATTACCGTCTATGAGCAACCCACTGACATGGAATCGCTTAGGGACCGTCTGCAAATGACCAGATCCAAAATATGTTTTACCCAAAATATGCTTCATAACTTCATTCTAAATTGCTCTATTACAACCAAAATCAAGCAACACGCCACGGCAATGAAAAAAAATTATTAGAGCATCTTTTTTATTCTTGATTATTTGGATTAAAGCTCAATAGCTTCCATAAAAATTGCTCTTTTACCACCAAATTCAGGTCACACACAACTGAGACAAAATTGAGACAAAAGCTAAAGCTAAGCTAATCAGCATATTACGTCCGGTTTTATGCCCATGCTTAAGCTAATGGCCACAAAATGAGGGAAGGAGCTGGACCAAGTAAATCATTAAGTCCCACATGAAAATCATTAAGTCCAAATATCGTTCCACAATGACTGATGAACATTTGGAAGTGTGCTTGTCAGCAGCTACTGTCCGGACTATGCATCCCTGGCTGATTCAATTCAGTGCAAGTCATCAAATTAAACTCAGGTTATTACAAAAAATGTAAATAATTAATTATTATGTGTGTTCTGTCAATTCTCAATAAAGTTGAAAATAATTGTTTGTTGATTGATGTTTTACATTTTTGTAGAGGGTAGATCACTTTGACTTGGTCATTTTAAATGTAGCTCGCAAGCTGAAAAAGTGTGAGCACCCCTGATCTAGGAGGATCTTTTTTTTTGTCTCAAGCAAAAGACGAATTCCTCTTGAATACACTAATAGGCAAAAGAGTTGGCTTTTAGGTCCAGACCTTGTACTACCTATCTAGTGGGACTTTGTCACATGACCATAGGGTTTACAAAGAATGGTAACAGAGACCAATACTGAGGTCAGCAGAATGCCATCTCATGAAACACTGAATGGCCTTTACCTGATTCAAACAAGGTGTACCTTATAATGTGGCCATTGTGTATAAAGTTCTTTTGTCTGACCCCCAACTGCCTTAAGCTAGGGAAAATAATCATCCTTCCTTCCTGTAGTTTAACACTAATTAGCTGAACAGTGCCTTGTGTTTCTTTGATCATATCTTCTTTCACCTATTGCAAGAATTAAGCAAGAATTGGAAATGTTTACACATGTGAAACTTATGGCCTGCTTCTGATCGCCAGTGGCTTCGAACAATATTCTAATGATGGACATCATGGGAAAGAGGTCATGCAGTAATGAGAAAACTGTTTCCAGTGCAGTAAAGTGTGACTATCTAATGCACTAGTTCCAGCTGAGCTACTCGTAGGTTTTAATCAAAGAGGAGAGCTTTGGCTGACTGCTTGCAGATTTTCACAAATTGAAAATCTGGGTATAGGTGTGGTTTAGACATTGGCCTGTATTTGTAACGAGGACATCTTCTTTCCGATGCTCTGAATCTAACTTGGCTGCAGTTAGAAAACTAGCCTTTTCTTTTCTATGCTTAATTTATGGACACTTCATAATTTATACATTTCTTGCGCTTTCTGGTTGGATGAAAAAAGGATGAAAACAAGATAAAATTATGATTTTGAGAGAGAGAATATTGAATGTGTCCTCATAGTGATGTGGGAAAAAGCTTTTTTAAGACTGTGGGATTTTAAGACGCCGTGCACTTGTCAAGTCTGAACCCCCACCCCCCATTCCCCAAACAGCGAATGTTCAGTGGAGCAGAACTAAAGCAGCTCTGTGCTCAAGCAACAGTACCCTGCCGTGCATCGCTGATCACTGACTCAAGAGCAAAGATTCCACTTCAACTCAACTAATAGAGGAGTTATGACATGTCCAAAGAGAAAACAATTTTATTAAAAAAAAATCGGAAAGCATTTTGCAGACACTTTTATCCAAATTACAGAAGAGGTTCTTTTTAATGTTTTTTTTTTTCAAGTTCCCAAAGGTTTTTTGTTGTTTTTTTACCAATTGAGAGAGACTACTTTACAGATTTGGGCTGGAAGGTTCTCATAACATAATATTATTTGTGAATAAGTGTATTTGTACAGAACTTAACAACGTAGCAGAATATTAGCTAATGTTTACATTTTACCAGTGTAAACTAGATGAAACTTTGAAAGAGACGTGTATTATTACCCTTTAGAACATTTTTTTAAATATTCCCCATGCGACTTCAAGTGAAATAAACCAAACCCCATGTCTTTAACATTTTCCTAAGCCGAGAGAGATATGCCTTACCATACCAATTGGTAGTTATGGTAAACCGCATGTTTGCTATAGCTCAGAAATATAATATAATGTTGCCTTTGTCACTATACGTTATTTAAACTAACTCCCTTAGTATATGTCTCTGTCATATACTAAAGCTGAGATAGGGTTCCGAAAAGTTGGTTGTAACCAGTAGTAATAGTAGGGTAACCAGTTTGGTTGCTAGGTAGCTCTGAGGGATTTCTATGATTAGCATATTTAATCCACATTTTTCTGTGATGTTCTAGCTTGACAATTTTTGTCGTTATCTTTTCCCATTTATTTTCAATTGCCATTAGAATCAATGGTGAATATGTAACCCATATTCTAGAGTGGAACTACAGTCTTTAGTAAAACTACAGTTTTACTAAATTTACCCCATGTAACATCAATGGAAAATTTTTCAACATTCTCAGCGATTTCACAGAATTCATTTAGTGGTACCAGTCTGAAAGGTTTGGATGTCTTTAGTGGTAGTAGTTTGGATGCATTTGCAAAGTTTGGTGGCTGTACCTTCTGTACCTACCTAGACTGTACCTACAGTCTAGAAGGAGATACGTTTACTTTTTTTTATTTTGCAAAAGACGAATAACAACTTGTCAGCTTTGACATGCCAACATACACATAAGACAACATTTAGTTACATACCATATAACATAGCAATACATACCATATAATATAGCTTTTAACATTAAACAACTTGTAAAACTTTTAGAACTTTACATATAAATCAACAGAGCATACACCGTAACATGGTATATAACTTTTGTATATAACAAAACTTATAACTAATAACAGAATTTAGCATATAACAAAAAAGAACGCATGTCATGCCATTTATATTATATACAACAAAACACAGCACAATATAATAAACCACAAAAAAAACACTTGTTCATATGTATGACATAACATCGTCAATTTTACTCATATAATACATTATAAAGTGTAACCTAATATATGTTTGCATTTTTGCTACCACAAAGGATTGCATATAAAGCACTTCTAAGTGATTTATTAATAATTATAAAACAATAAACGTATGTAATGACAGCAGAGTTAATAAATGCCACTACTGATTCTTTCCAGAAGATCTGTCCTGTCAGCTATCGCCGGAGTAATTGTTAATATTTGGAGAGATCGTGATGTGTGAACACAGGCAGCAAGCAGGAAATTGACTGCTGGGCTTTGCGTGATCGGCTGTAATGGAATCTGTGAGCGAAAGTCATGAGTGCGCCAATGTTCCTGCTGCCCAGCTGGAGCGCACTGACACTAGGAGGGTTGCTAATCTTTGAGCTGTATGGAAAATAGACCATGCCCCACTGTGTTTACTGCTTATGGTAATTATACCTTTCTTGACATTTCCAATGCTCTTCTCCCAGAGTCATCCAATGCATCACTGCTGACCAACGCCGAGAAGATTGCTACCATAACCACCACACACACTCCTCAACAGCAAACTGCACCTGAGCCAAGGTACACAAAAATATACTTCACTTATGTAACGCTTTTGATGGTGCTTCTTTTATTTATGAAAGATCACATTAAAAATGTAAAGTTGTTCTAAGGACTTGTCAGTTTTTTCAGTCAGACTTTAAAATTAATGAACATCAGTAACAAAGAAATATTTATATTTGCTTTCTAAATACTTGCATTGTGTTCCCAGATGTTTGGGTTCATATAATATTATAATCCGCGCTAGGCCACCAAAGAGTTTATTTTCAGGCAGTAGGAACTAATGTGTATTGATTTATGAGATGAATTCCTGGCAACGGAAGGACCTGCAAAAAAAAAGGAGAGGAAGAGAAACAGCACCACGGGCACATTTGAAGTCACTTTTTTGCATTTATTCTAATTATTCTGCTAGTTTTGTTTAATAATAACGGGATTTTTTTAATGGATAGATGAAAACACTGCTTTTCTTAGTTGTGGCTATTTTATTTTTGGATGGTTGAGTTGAATTAATAGTAATGGTCACCCTCCCTCATGCAGCAAGCTAGTAGTTAAACTGCTGTTGAATATCTGCTGTTAAGAATCATCATTTATATGCACTTCAATATATTTAACGCATATATTTTGACAACATTCAGTCTTCTCGAGTCTTTTCGGATTTTCTTTTAAATGCACACTATACACGTTTCCTTACAGGAAGTTGCAGCCTTGTTTATGCAACTAGTTGGGTGGGGCTAAAACATGGTCGTGTGTCATCAGCCAATTACTGGAACTATTAATAATATAGAACAGTTCACGTGTTCCAATATATAAAATTTAGTTTTACAAATTACCTGAAACATTTTAAATATAATAAGTAATGAATTCCTATATTTAACCAAACTTACTTACAATTTCATAGCTGTGGGGGTATTATGGTGTGTGTGTGTGTTTTTTTTTTCCGGTGCTGAACTTATCTTATTAAACCCTGTTTATTCAGTTTGGGAAGGCAAATGAATGAATACCTTATAGTTCATGTGATACTTGTTCTATACTCATAGTTGTTTATATGTCAAATTAAAAGTACTGTTTTCACTGTTTTATTTAAAATTACAGCAAAGTAACAATCCCACCTTTTCATTTGAATGTTCTTTTAATATTTGATCTCTTATTTATCTCCCCAGAAACAACACCAAACCAAAACAAGAGTCTTTTGAATTTAAAGCGCCACAGGCTGTGCCCCCTCCAGCTCCAACACAACCTTCAAATCAGGTAGATTTGTCCCACCCCTTCCACAGCATTTTCAGATGCTCCAATCAGAAATGTATCTTTGCAGTTTCTTTATCAGACCTGGCTTTTTTGGACATCCATTCCCTTCACTGGTGTCTTGCGATGACTAATTCCCACCAAATAACATCAGAGTCTGATGAATTAATAAAAACTCTCCTCTCACGCTGTTGCTATGAAACGTGTGGTTTTCCTTCAGCTGATTTTAATTTCTCGTGCTGAAATGTAATCCAGGATATAACTTGCATGATTGCAACCTCTGACCTCAACTTGTGTATTTTAGGATGCAGAGTTCTACTCTGTTGATTTGGAGAGGGACAATAAAGGATTCGGTTTCAGCCTTAGAGGTGGTCGGGAGTACAACATGGACCTGTATGTGCTGCGACTGGCGGAGGATGGAGCAGCAGTACGGAATGGGAAGATGAGAGTATGTTTGACTCAAATATTAGCATTGTGTCACCTGCAATGGTGTCCAAGAATCAGATGTGCACATGGTGGTGTTATAGTAACAGACACAGGTACTTAGTTTCACATTTTAGTGTAGAATTCTTAATGTCTTTTAAAATATTGCTGTGAGTAGCACCGGTTTTAGGCTCGAATAGTGGTCTTTCTGACTATCATTCTCCCACATTCTCCCAATGTTATTGACCTATCCGTCTAACCACGCCCCACAAGGACAGATCAATAACGTTGGGTACGTTTTCGCATGTAACTTATGCAGCAAAGATGCGGGCTATAAGCTTTAATTGCTGGAGTTTCCTCAAGTGATGTCATACATATCCGAGCATCTCCACTATGAGCACAACACACACCAACACGAACCAAATCCCAGAGCAATTGAAATATAACCATAAGCATGACCGGACAAAGATGGAGTCCACATCTTGCCGGTGTTTCTGAATGTGACATGATTATAGACATTCGTAATCTTTATCCAGAAGTACAAATTGGGCTTAAGTGATTGGTGAGATATATTTCTGTTGACGATTACTCCTATTTAGTATAAAGCTGTGCATTTTTTAGAACTAAGGCTTCAAAATTAGAGCTATCGACAGATTCTCCATAGTAGCTGTGGAAATCTCTGATGTGAGAAGAACACATAGACTTATTTTTGGGAAATGTTATTCCCTTGACACCAAACTCTGATAGATAGCCCGAGTGGAAAAATAGAACAAAGGAAACTCTACCTTCATCTTCAGCGTTCTCTGTTCTTTATGCTGTTTACTGGATCTCAACTCTAAATATAGCTTATGATGATTCTGTCTGCATCCTTCTAGGTGGGAGATGAGATCCTGGAGATCAATGGCGAGAGCACCAAGGGCATGAAGCACGCCCGCGCCATTGAACTGATCAAAAATGGTGGACGAAAAGTCCACCTGGTCCTGAGGAGAGGGGATGGCTCGGTGCCAGAATATGGTGGGTCAATCTACGAGAACATCCCCTTCTCTCCTGTCTTCACCCCTTGAGGAGTTTTCGGCAGCAGGAGCGGCAGCCCCAGCTATTGTTCCTGTGCACGGGCCCTCTTCTCTGACCTGCCGCTGGGTGACGGGCCTTCCACTCGCTGCTCTTGCCCCCTTTGCCTCTCTGCACTGCCATTGCCTTGGGAACTGTTTGGGATATGTGGCTTTTGGGTGGTGGTTGTGGCACATGCTTTTCATTTTACTTCACACATAATCAAGGTGTGAAACCAGAAAGCCAAAATATTAAACTGGATATACCTTTTATTGTTTGCAAATACAAGAAAATATGAGAAACTCCGCCATGCTCCCCTCCAGCGGGGCATCAGTGGGTTCTAACATATTTATGATATTTATTGAAGGTGAATGTAAGCTACTGAGAAAGGGTCTTTATGAGACTCCGTGACTACAAATGCATTCTGGTATCATTAGCAATTTGGAAACCTCACAATAATGCACTCCACGTATTCACGGATTATTTGCACGTTGTAGATTTCAACTGCTTCTTGGCAAGCGCAACAAATGGTCCTTGAATTTTTCGGATGGATTGTCATCGACCGTTAGACCCTTTGATTTACAGACGGAAAGCAACTCACTTATTGAGCATAATGTCAGTGCCGCATGATGTCAGTGAATATCTAAATGTGTTTCCTTTGTCAGTTTCCATAATATTTATGGAAAATTGGTGTACTGGTTGCCACAGTTCTTTCTTTATGATTTTGAGTTTTGGTCTTGACCACTTAAAGATGATCATTCATGTATTTTGTCGAGTTGAGAATGTGATATAATGTGTCCTTTCCTGCACCAACATGATATCTCTGTGAGGTTCTATATTTTTATACCATTTTGTACTTGTTTTTCTCATTTTTCGTCCTCCTCTACAACTCACCACTTTGGTTTTCTTTCCGTTTGCCATGTAAAGTGCTTCATTTGGTGTTTGTGCACAGAAGCTTGTTAAGCCATCCACATCTCTCTGACTTTGGGTTGATTTGCTGCCATGCGAGTGCGTTTGTGTGCATGCGTGAGTGCGTGAGCGAGTGTGGCTCTCTCTGTTACTGTTGATTTTTCACTCTAGGTTGGGGGCGATTTATGGACAATCTCTATCTTTGACTAATTGATTAAAATAAACACTGTTTCCATTGCAAAAGAGTATAATTCTCTCACGACTGTTGTTTCAGGGATCTAAATACTCTGCTTCTCTCTCTTCTTTTTTTATCTATCCTTTTCTGTTGTTCTGGGCTCTTCCTTCCACCCCTAGCGATGGTTGCTCCCCAAGTCGCTGCTTGTATGAGATCTGAAAAGACAGGAGAGCCTGCTTTCTACCAAAATCAGACCACGGTTTGTAAATCCCGTGTTCCGTCTCATCATCTCAGGCAGTTTTCTGTGCTGTGGCTTCCACTCAACTGTTCTGTCCCTTGCAACCCCATTTACACAGAATGCATTGCCAGTGCTGTGGCCATTCCTGACATTGTGACCTGAATGAGTGGGTTCATTCTTGCATTTAAAGTTTGCCGACATCCCTTCAGATGAAAGGAAAACCATCAGTGAATGCAATTCTTATTATTTTCTTACTATGCGTGATCGTTGTTTTCTTGTCATTCGATTCTTTCCTTTTCTCGACATTCGCCAGTCACCTAAATCATTATTCGGTACCAGTACATTATCAGTGACTGGATCACTGTCCAACTTAGTCGTTTCAGAGGTTTTTTTTCCCTCTAAAATGCAAAAGTAATGCAGAAACGCTTAATACTTCATCAAAGAGTCGTTGGGAACCAAAAGGTTTGCTTCAGGTTTGTTACACCCGTTTTTCTAATCATACACAATACTGTTGCTACAGTGAGGAAAATACGTTTTTGACATACTCCCTGTTGATCCAATTTAATGGTAGTTTTACTTCAACAATAAGAGGCAGAATGACAACCAAAAATCCACATTGAAAAGACACTTGGGAAAATCTTGTTGATTTATACATATTTTGCTCAAACAATATTTTTATTCTGTCTAGTGCTGTTGAAATTAATGTACAGTTAATTTTATGAACCAATTATTTCTTTCAGTCAAATGAACAGTCAACATTTCAACAGTCAAAATGAACAGGGAGTCAATTACTTCTTTCCCTCACTGTAAGCCTCTCACAAACCAGTACTTCCATATTTCTAAACTAATTCTGACTGGAATTTGAAAATGACAAAAGCATGACCATGCATTAAAACTATAGTATCAGGAAATGGAGAGCCCTTAAGTACATGAACATGCACTTGTTCCGTTTAAATTAACTGTATAAATCCACCAGGGGATTGCAGCAAGATACAAAATGTTGCAGTTGTCTGGTCAATGCAAACAAAGTGTTTATAGGCTGGAATTCACTACACAACTTTTGAAAAGAGACTGTGCGTCCTGCACCAAATGTCTACTCATCACATCACCAAGCTGACTGTGCAGTAATTGTGTGAAATGAATGAGACGTCATGCAAGATGAATATTATCTTTAAATTGTTCGAACTAAGATTTAAACTTCAGTTGCAGATTTCAAGCAGCCAGGTCTATTTCACTCCCTACATGTATTGAAGTGTAGATGAGCTTAAATGCACAGATTAAATGTGTTTGCAGTAACTTCTAAAAAACTCTCTGTCTAAAATATTCACTTTCAGTTATGTGTGAATAGGCATCACATACCCTCATGATGGAGGCCTAAAAAGACAAAGTGCTGTAGTCAGTTCCAGTTTGGATTTGTAGTGTAGTCCAAATTTAGAGCGTGTTCACACTTGTCATTTTTTAATTAAATTAAAACCAACTCTATTGGAATTACTCAGTTAGTGTGGTTTATTGTGAAATGCTGCTACTCAAACCCTGGTGTGGACCAAATTAGATTTATGCAACAAAAAGCCCAGTTAAATGATGAGTCTCACTCTACTTCCTAAAAACCCAACTGTGGACCAAACAAGAGGTCTGAGACCACTAAAATATAAGTTTCAATCTATTTCCAAACAAACTCTACCGTGGATTAATAAACAAGTCTGAGGCCACTAAAAGAAAGGTCTTAACTTGCTTCCAAACGAACCCTAGTGTGAACCAATTAAGAAGTCTGAGGCCACTTAAACGATATGCCTTATTGTACTTCCAAACTAAACCAAGTTTTAAACCAAATAAAAAGAAAGGTCTCAACTAACTTCCAAACAAACCCCAGTGTGGACCAAACAAGAAGTCTGAGGCCACTAAAAAGGTGGGTCTTGATCCACTTCCAAAGAACTCTAGTGTGCACCCAACAAGTAAAATGAGTCAACTTAAAAAGATGGGTCTCGTTCTATTTCCAGATGGACCAGATGTAGTTTGAGCATTGTATAAATGTTCACACACCAATTTGAATCTGCACTCTGCATCCGAGATACTGCTATTTGATTAAAAATATTAAATTTAAATTTAAAATGAGTATAAATAAGGGTAGTATGAGTTGAGTGTTTACATTTTTTTTTACTTTAGGTGTTTGAGTATTTGCATACTATGAGCAAGCTTTATCCAGTGTCTAGCATCATTTCTTGTGATGCTTCGGATGCACTGATATGCTTTTACTGTGTCAAAAACACCAGCGTGCAAGTGAATCAAACCAGGTTTTTAAGTATAATGATGTTATTTCATCTGAAATGACACGTGTGAACCGACACTTTAAGTGCATGTAAATGAACTTAACAAAGACTGTAGTCTGGCTAATCTAACCACAAATTCTTCATGGAATTATAGTTCGGTTAAAAACTTTAATTTAACAGTCCATCACATAATGTCATACTTGTTGAGGAATTTTCTGATAACCAAGTTCACCCTTAACTACCCCTATCTTACAGACGGCAACAACGACGGCACCGGCCTCAGCACCGCTGCACAAACTTTTTCGGAAGTGAATGCAGCTCCTCCCAAAAGTCGGCCCCACCCACCATCGGAGTCCAGCTATCCACCAGACCTTCACAAACCATCACGAAATGACAACAAACGGGTACAGGAGTCAGGCAAACGGGAGCATGGTCACCGGTCAAACCACCGCCACAACCACCACCGCTCTCCAGAAAAGAAGAGCAGGAGAAAGGGACACGGAAAAGACAGCGAATCCTCAAAGTCTCACAAGAGGAAGGGTGACAAAAGGAGATCCAGCACGGATGACCATAGCCATCACCACAACAACCACAGTCGAAACCACCACAGCAGGCATCGCTCTCCCGAAAGGCGCAGAACTCGCAGTGTAGAGGACACATTGGACAGGAGGTATGATCACAGAAGTGGACGCTCACCAGAAAGACGACATCATCGTCATTCATCCCCTCGTAGACACAGTTCACCTCACAGATCGGGTCATCACCGAAGCTCTCCTCATCGTCGGAGATCACCTTATCGCTCACCGCAGCGGTCTAGATACCAGTCTCCATCGAGACGTCCTGCAGTTTCATCAGAAAGAGAGTTAGACAGGGGTATGGATGTAACCTTAAAGGAACCTCCTCCTCCAAAACCTCCAACCCGCTCCGAGAGCATTCCTCTTTTGGACCGGCTCAGTCTGGAAGATACTGTACTGAGAGAGCCACCTAGCTACCTTGAAGACCTTTCGCCTATGGAGCGAGTCTATCGTGAATCGACCCTTCTCCGAGCGGCTTCTCGTGACCACAACTTCCCCCGGGGGGAGAGCCCTGACTCTGATTCAGCCTTTCGAAATTATAGCTCATTACTGAGGGGACGCTCTCCAGTGAGAGCTGGGGAAAGACTGGAGGGATATCGCAGGGTCGAGTCTTCAGTCTCAAACTCTTACCGGACAAGGAGCTTAGGTCGAGACTTATCTCCCATCCAAGGGTTTAACATTGAGGGTGAAGACGAAGTTGAATCCCAGCTGAGTGGGTACTATGGCACTCTCCGAACCAATTACAGAGGTAGCAGCAATGCGAACAACGTTCCAGAACCGAGGAGGAAGGTCTACAGAGACAGCCCCAAAGACCTCAGTATCTAATGCATTGTTTGGCGTGATGAACACCCGAGCTTGATCTCACTGTCCACCTGAGCCTTTGTCCAAGCACTGCGCAGACTTTGGATGCTAACTTATTGTTTTGAAATCTGGTGTTTTCTCATGGTGAAAATCTTTAACAGCAAAAGAATGAATTTCTTTTTTTTTTCATCAAAGTGTTATCTTGATTTATTTTAAGACCCTTTTATAAGTCTGCCCACATCTGCAGAGTTCAACAACTATGTATAAAGGAAACAATTATGTGCCTAACAGTACCATTATTGGTGTCTTTATTTTTTCTTTGGTTTTTATTCTTGTTTTAAAAAGGACAGGCTTTTTGAATACTGTCTCGTTGGGAAAGCTTCTGTTACAGAGAGCCCTCTCATGCACCGAGCAGCTCAGTCAATGTGGTGCTCAGACATATACTGTGCATGTCTTTACACTTTCAATGTCTTTTCTCTTGATTCTTTTCTCTCTTCCCCAGTGCCACTGTTTTTTAGACATTTGACCAGAGTATAGCACAAGCCTGCATTTGTTTGTATATTTTTGACAGTTTGCAGTATGTGTACATTCAGAGGTGATCATTTTAAAAGAATGAAGGGATAATGAAATAAAATTATGATGATAATGTTCAAAAATAAAAGCAGTATATATACTCATGAGCATGGTCGTTCTTTAAATGAGTAACAAGAATAAACAGAGTAGTATTCAGGTGGAAGGATGATGTGTTGATGCACTGGGTTCAACATTTTGTCAACATGCCGGGAAAATAAAGAGGAAGAGAGGAGAAAAATGTCTTTATCCTCTTGCCAGTTCAAAAAGTAAAGGAAAAGCATTCTCTACACCCAAAGAGTCAACGGCTGTTTAAAAATCCTGTAAGAGCTCCGGGTTGCTGAGGTTAGCAGATGAATAAAAGACAGGAGCTTAACTTCCTGGTGCACAAAGAATAACGTGAATGCAAAAAGGATAGATGAGCTTCAGATGAGATCTGATGTTGGTACTGCGTGCTTTAGAGTCAGGGCTGATGGTCATGTTCACAACTGTACAAATAGTACAGTTCATACAGGAACCAGTTGAACATTTTGAAAACAAAACAACTGCTTTATCGGACCAATTTTGGACCGAGCTGCAAGAACGTGAATCTACGGGTAATTGCTGAAGGTCACTGGTATGTTTACCTCTAGATAAGATGAATGTGCAGGAGAACAATGCACAATTGCAAGTCCTGTAGTTTTTGGCTCAAGATGAAAGTGGTTGATTCATTCCTGGAATGACACAGTTGAGCTACCTGAGGTGAATGGATGTTATTGTGACCTCATTTCTGTCCCAGTGCTGCATCCAAGAATAGAAGGCCTATATTTTGGAGAATGGAAACAGTGACGTTAGCTAGAGACATGTTACCTCGAGACGTGCACTGTGATCCATCTACCCATCTTTTTGTCTGTCTGTCCTAGTGTTTGTGCTTGTCCTTTGTTTATGCAGGTTGAATTTGTATTCAGCTGAACATCTGGGGGGAGGGTAGGACTTTCTTGGTTGCCATAGTAACCTCAAGGTCATTTGTACTGATTCATAGACAGTCAGGTGCAAACACGACAAACTCAATATTCAAGGACATTACATTTGAGTAGCATAAAAATCTCTTTATTCGAATTTAGCAGTAAGCAGAGCTCACATTTATTGGGTATTCATTTTAGAATGTACAATGAATAGTTTTAATAGAAGTTTATTAGTTTAGTAAAAAAAATACATTTAAATCCATTTCTTTTACAGTTTTAAAGCAGTTGGTGTTTTACAGCGACCAGTAGGCTCATGCTGTTCTTTGTTTAATAAAAAATAATACGTTTTTTATAAAACATAACTATACAATCAGGTATATTATACATGATCCTCTTAATCAACAAGCTATAACAGCTTCAAATCCTCTGAAAAGGCTTTTCACGTGGTTCAGAAGGACATTTTCACCAGAAATACATTTTTGAGGTTTGACACCAATGCTCCCTTTCTTCATGCTATTACACCTCAAAGGAGTCCATCAGGAGTGCAAAACCTTTTTAATTATTTTTTTTCCAAACCATGTCTTTTTGAACCTTGCTTAATTTAATGTTGCAAGGATTGCTGCTTTTCCATCAACCTGGTCAGTAACAGCTTTTCAATCACATTCTGTACACTTTAGTACAACTTTGTTCATAATCATCTGTGTGAGGTTTTAAAAGCAGATTGTCACACTACTACTGAACAATGGACGGGCACCTGCTGCATCCATTATGAGCCGCCCCCAACAAAACACTGTTGTTTGTCATTTTAATAATTCACAATAAAACTTTTTACCAGGGTGCTCTCTAATCTATTTTCTATAAATACTAAGGTCCTAAAAAGCTCATGCATGTGACCTCCAATCTGGTGGTGTAAGTCGCATCATGTGATGCATCATCACAGGTCAAACTTCACCCCACTTGGGGCAGAAGTCAAATAAAGCTAAGCCATACCAAACCGAGTGGTGCCATTGCTAATTGCTAAAATCCAGCGGCAAAACAGAAAATGGCTGCCCACAAACTTATATCTTTTATAATCCATTCTGAAAAATGTGCCCACTACAGAAGATCCAATGGCAGCTGACCTATGTTCCTTTTAAATAAATGCACCCACGAGTTAGCGCTGATGTTTTTCAGTTCAAATATCTTTTGTTTGAGGCCAACCAGGACTTTCAGTGGGTGTCGTAGGAAAACTCCAGGTAAAAAAATGTGCTTAAAGGTGAAATCAAGACTCCAAATTCCCGTCAGGAGTGAATGGTAAGTGAATACATTCACTGTCAGATAACGAGACACAAACTGCGTTTTTGTCCCCTCTGCCAATGAGTTTCAGCCTCAACCAGAAGAAGCCGAGCTTGATGAGACAGATGAGGTCTCTGTCTTTGGTTTGGAGCTGGAGCTTCCCTCATCCTCGTCCTGTAAAATATCTTTTCCACAAGCCGCCTTCAGCATTGAGCTCCGGAACTGTTTGTTCATGAGGATATAGATGAGTGGGTTATAGAGGGCTGAGCTCTTAGCAAAAAATGCTGGAATGGTCATGAAAATAGGGCTAAAATGACTCCCCTGATGGGTGAAGATATACCAGGCAACGCTGGCATAGGGAACCCAGCAAATCAGGAAGGCAATGACCATGAGGATGACCATTCGAGTAACTTCTCGCTGGGCTCTTTGTGTAGTCTCTGATTCCTGCTGTTGGGCAGCTGCCACCTTGACTGTGCAGAGCAGACGACCATAGCAAAAAGAAATGATGAGAAGGGGGATTGAGAAGTGCACAAGGAACATATAGATAACGAAAGACTCATTCTCCGTCTCAGGGTTTAACGTGTAGTAATCCACACCACAAGAGCACTGCAAACCCTCTGGGATGTATCGGGACCATCCTAAAAGAGGTGGAAGGGCACAAGTGCATGCCATTAACCAAGAAATAGTCACACCGAAGGTTGCATGGAGCTGTGAGAAGCGAAATTTTGCGAAAGGCTTGCAAACAACCACCCATCTCTCAACTGCCAAAACTACCAATGACCAGAGTGCAATCTCACCACCCAGGGTTGCGAATAGTCCCTCCAAATTGCAGCCCGCCCGTCCTAGGACAAAATATCCATGAAGGGAAGTGTAAAAGGTAGTGGTAAATCCTCCGAAAACCATAAAGAGGTTAGCCACTGCCAGATTGAGAAGGATGTAGTTCAAAGGTGTTCGGAGCTTCGTGTTTTTGACGGTGACGTACAGAGTTAGGACGTTAATTGGGGTGCAAGTCAAAATTAGGAAAAGCATGTATGCTGCCATGCAATAAAACGCCAGCGGCGATGCCAGGTAGAACTGAGGGTATTCGTAGGGGCTTCGAACAACTCCTGTCTCATTCGACATTGGAATGTAGAAGTCCAGTCCTTCAGTCCCATTCATGATTGCAGGTTGTTTTTCCACCATTGAGTTTGTTGTACTGGACGCTAAGCACACTGCTCACTTGTCTGGCTGGAACAGATTATAGATTAGCATATTGTCCTATTCAGCATAATAGTTTAGATGATGCTTATGATAATCTCAGCCTGTGAAATCAGGTCATGTTCACTGAACCTATGTATGACAATCGGGTCAAAAGAGGGAGTTAGTGATTAGGTCTTACATGTTCTTGTAGTCCACAATAATTTATTGATGACACTTGACACACGAATACTTACTTAACATGTGTAATAAACGTGCGAGATTGTGAAGACAGTAGTTTTAAAAGTACAGTAATGAAATACAAATAGAGCATTTGCAATGATGGCTTATTTCCACTTGTTAGTGTTCAGTGGGTGGTTTGTGCAAAGGCCCATTATTCATCCTTAATATTAAGGCAGTGCTTGTGAACAAAAGAAGAGTTTGTTTTGGTACAAGCAAATAAATATTCAGAAAATATTTTTTTTCAAGATTAGATAGCATTGTAAGTCACAAGGCACAAGTAAGTCAATACACAAATATAGTCTCTTTGTAGAAAATAAATGAAAATATATTGACATATAAGTTTACATGTTTTATTTTAAGTATTTAGGCAATGAAAAATTGGCTGTTATTAAGTAAGGCATCTATTTTCGTTTGTTGATTACAGTTTCTGATTATAATCAGAGGTCCATTAACGGCTTTGTTTATGCACACTAAGGGCACAGTTGAATGAGCTGTTAGACTGCCAGTCTAACTTAGCCCACGTACAGTGGCAGCATTTCAATACAAGTAATTGGGAAAGGTCAGTGTGCATACTTCTTGTACCATGTAGCTGTCTGGATTAACATGCCAATGCCCATTTAATAATTTTCTACATTGCTGCTAGTGCTCTGCCAGTCAGAGATGAATTCAGCCATAAGAAAATTGAGAAAGAGGCAGCAAATAATTCTGGTTAATGGCTTAAACCAGCAGCATTTGAGAGAATGAAGGGGGGGGGGGGTGATTTTAAAGGAGCTTTTCACCAAGATAAGTATAACTAAGCCTTTAAAAGACAGAAGCAGAAAATATCTGTCATTTTATGGCATGAGATGAGCACTTGGGTTACTGGCGGTCAATGTTTTATATTCTGCTTTCCCCGTCTAATTTTTAAACGAGTCCCAGGTTGGGCTGGTATGACGGATTTAAAGCATTTTTTTAAAGATATATAAGGTTTGCTGCTCTAAAGAACAGAAAGGTGACATTTCTGTATAAAAAGCTGAACACGAAATGAGACGTTTTGAAGTCTCATAGCCAAAAAAAAAAAATGACTTTAGTATATGTTTCTAAAACGTTCATTAGTATGAAAGTATTTTCCTCAAATACGTTTGTTTATTTATTTATTTATCTATTTACAAATGAAAGAGTTCGGATTGAAACGTATGTGTTTCTTTGCGATAACTGGTTCCTATTTGCCTGTTGTAGCAAGGGAACGCCAATTAGTGAAACACAGAAGATTAGAGTCGTTTGCCGTGGAACCTATATGACAAGGTATTTGTTATGTTACATTTTTTTTTTCGTCAAGATAATCGTACATTCATAATTGTTTGTTTGAGTGTGATATTTCTATGTTTTTTTCACGCCAGAAAATTGGGATAATGAAGTACACCATTTTTATTTCGTGGTCAATGCCGTCCCACGCGCCATCTTGTGGCGATATTCCAGTATGGCTCTCAATACTATGATGTGGTCAATAAGTTAGTTTTTTAAATTCAAATTTAGATTCATAATTTGATGTGTGGTATGTTTTAATATAAACAACCACAAATGTTTGCTACAGTAGCATTTAATTCAGTTGTAGAACATATTTTCACCTTCTGCTGTCGAAACAGAACTCTTCAGAAAGTAGTTTCTGGTTTCTTTGTGGTGGAAGCGGGATTTTCTTCTTTTTCCTCAGAGGATCTGACTCTTTAATATCATATGTTTCTTGACTTTGACAAGTGATTTGGCTCAGGGAGCTGAATTATTTTATTCCAGTAGTGTATTAAATCCTCAATGCCTGTGACACTGAAAGACCAAGCAAAGCTCTGCTCACATCAACAGAACTTCCTGCGATCCGAAACACTCTTTCTTATCTCACCCCCTCCTTCTAAGTTCTTAACTCCTGGCTCTGTGGATAAAACTTACAGGACTGTGTTTTATTATGCTAATAATATAGCCCTTGGATCAAAAGCTTTTCTGATGGAAACATTTTGTGTCTTTGGCATGTTCTGGATTATATCAACCTACATAGGGAGACGAGTTTGGGGGATGGTTAATGTCTTGACTTTTTTTTTTTTTCAACAAAAAAAATGTTCAAAATGCAGAGATAAAAAAAACTGGTTCAAATGAAAAGATGTTTCTTTTGTCTTACCATCTATATCTTGTAGTAATATGATGGAGTGTATTTTGTAAGTTGTGGATATTTATAATAAGCGACTGAGAGGAATGAAATTTACAATACTCTGTGTGTCTTGCACAAATGGTTGTATTGACAATAAAGCTGACTTTGACTTAACATTAAGCTGTGCCAATCAGATGGAAATTCTTAGATTACACCGCATGAGGAGCCCCATGTGGTCACAATCAACACCACCTAGGGTTGTGGCATTTTTCAAATTATGTTCATGATATCAATTTTGGTTTTCTATGATCTAGAAAACAATAATTGAGAGAGTGAGAGAAAAAAAACAACTTTATTTTGTTTTGTTATTTTGCCCGCACATGCCACACTCTGTGTTCCACAGAGTCAGTGCTGCACACAAAATATTAAGTCGCACTATAGAGAGGCAGATAAACCAAATGGTTTGCTGAGCCGGGGATTTACATTGAGCAAGCAGTTGCTCATCTCATCCAAAGACCAATATCTCTGTTATCCATTTAATGTGAATCCATTTAGGTCAGTAACAGGAATGTGAGATATACATGAGAGACTGTTGTGATTCTGACAGTGAGAGAGTGCTACACTTTAACAGTTAATGTTAGCATTTAATGCAAAGACAAATGTTTTTCCAAGAAAATGTCATCAGAGTGACTACTTTAGATCATTTTAAATGTCTGTTTTGAACTTAGGTGAAACTTCAATTTTACATGTTCACTTTATAAACATTTATGAATGATTTATCAGAATTTTACAACAAAAAAGGAAAAAAATCATTCTGTTTGAAAATGCAAGGCCATGACACAATGCACATGGTTTACCAATCCAGTGAGTGTTTTGGGCAAACGATTCACAAACAATTTTCACTACACGACGGGTGTGCTCTCTATATATCAACCCGTGTACAAATGGCAACATCACGTCGATAAATCCCAGGTATTAACTTTGGAGTGTTCTTTTCACAGACTTTTAAGCTTGAGCTTCCTAATACTCTCACGCTTGATGTGAATTCTAGTAGATTGGTGTCAGGCCGAATGCTGTTTCTGCCAGACATAACATTTGGCTTTCTGGACGGTTTGTCAGACTTACATAGTTGCTTCTGAAAGCTTTTAGATCTGAAGAAATGGCAGATGTCTGGATTTTCTCTAGTTTTAGCCTGTGAGAGCTCTAACTGGACTGGACACAGCAGCAACTGCTCAATCTGACCTGCTTGTGCTTTCTTTCCTTTTTAAGCAATAACTTCAAGAGCATTTAATCTACCGTTTCCAAGGTCATCTTGTAAAACTTTCTTGCTTTTTTTTTTTTTTTTTTTTTTTTTACTTTAAACTTTCATTTCAATGTAAGTGTACACTCCAACACTAAAACACCAACATTTTGTTTGACATGGTGTATTTAAAAATTAGTCGACCAATGGACTTGGACTTTTGTTCACATGCCCTCAAGCTGCTTTGTTTCTTTTTTTAAACTCAAGTGGCAACCCAGGATACTCTCTTGTGAAATCACATAGAAGTGAATAAAACTGCTCATAAACTATGAAGGGTAATAGATCCAACAGGCTCTTTGGTTTTAATTGTTTATATCAGTTTTTTTGTTTCTAACTTCACCTTGCAACATTTCGGCAGTTGGGGTCTTATAATGCAAACATTTAAGTTATATTAAATTAAGTTTCAAGTGTATTTTATTGTAACTTAAGTCTGACATGCACGTTATATTAACGCTTAGAAGTACAGGGCATTTTTTGAGCGTTTTTTTATTACTGTAGAATTTGCTCTAATAAATGTTTTTTTGTGGCAATGCTTGATAGGTATATTTTTTAGTACTTCTCCAGCTTCTTTTATTTATTTATTTTTTTACAAATTTATTTTCACTAAAGGACACATTAATTTCCCCCCAAAAAACAGTTTTTTAATTTTTTGCAAAAATAAAAAAAATTGAGAACAAACAGTTTCATCACAATTTATGACAAAATAAAAATTCATAAATCCTCCCAAAAAGCAAAGACAAGGTAAAAAAATCAAAACAGGCAAACCTCTCCTAAACCTTATACACTGTTACAAGCACTTTTTATTTTCCTTGTGATTTTTTTTGTGCCAGAACTTAAAAAAAAAAAAAACATATCAAATGGTTTCCATTTTTTCACCACTAGATGGCACTGATGGCATTTATTTGGTGCCTATAAAATGAAACTGAAAGACAATCACATATTTTCACACTTTAACATTTTTAATTAGCTTGCAGAATAATGTGCCAAAACTTAACCTTAGTTTTTAAAACCTGAAATTTGCACATTATATTTAAAATCAAAAATAAAAAAAGCTGGGTTGCATCATTTCTACTTGATTAAAATCAGCCTGTGTAATTTGCATACTCAGCCATAAACCAGTAGTTTGAACCGGACAGGGCGTTTGAGTGTTTTCAACTTTCTGGGGTCACTGTTCCAAAATTGGGAGGGCTAGGTTCAGAATCTCTCTTCAGAAATGTACGGGGGACATCAATGATGCAACTTCCATAGTTTTAGAGCGTGGTGTGTCTCACATGGCGGGCTGAGTGAAGCAAAAGTGGCACAGATTGCCCCTCTGCATCCTGCTGCACAATGATTTCCCCCCAAATAAAATTGTGAGACAAACTTTAAAAATAATTCAGAATTAAATAATTTTCACAAAATGAGTTTTTATATTTTCAAAGTTATCTACACAGTGGACATAGTTTATTTTTATTTGGAACACGAAGGCTCTTTTATTACAATAAACACTAGGAGGGTTTATGTGATTGACAGCTAAAGTGAACTGAACCGAATATCTTCACACATTTCAGTTTTAGGTGGATAAAATCAAACCCTGGTGTGATTGCTCTGCTAGTCCAGTCCATTTGAGCAAGTGTGAACACTTCCATCTAGACGCTGGTGTGGACTACACAACATTCAAACAAACCTCCTTGTTTGATTATCAATATACGTAAAAAAAATTGAACCAAAACATATCTAATAAGTCGAAAACCATGCAATGCCAAAGGTCATGTGGTGTAAAGAAAACAACATTTTCTCCATGGATATAACTGAGGGCACTCTGGTGCACACACTTTTCAAATTCCACTACACCATCAATGTGGGTGATTAGTTCCTTTGTTAAATACTATAACAACGAATCAGATTGTATCATTTTGTAAGTTAGCCTGGACTAAATTAACAAAGGTAACCGTATCATCAGTGTGACCAAACCATCATACAGTTCATGGTTAGACATTTGCTGGATGCTCGTATATGAAGAGTTCGAGTTAAACTCAGCAAGACACCAGACAGACCTACAATCTCTGCAACAGTGCTCTGACTGGAGAGGACTCAGATGAGTGCTCTCCCAAATGTTGATTAATCTTAACGACAGTCTGTCTGGACTCGGTACAAGTGATAAGCTGGCAAAGTATGAACAGAACAGACCAAAATGTCTTGGCAGACAAGAACAGAAGTGAAATCTGGAGGCTGTAAGTTAGACAAGATATCCACAGCAGAAATCATTATCAACCGTCAACTAAATTCTCATTTTCAAAGATATGATCTATATTTTACTTAGAGAAATAACCACTCGGGTTCATTTGAGGTTTATTCCCATCACATTCAATGTTCTGTTATCTGTGTCGCTCTTGTGCAATGAGAAAGCTTGCTTATTTCTTAAAGGGGTCATAAGTCGAGAAACGACCATTTGCTCAATTATAATTTGTTAGAGTTCATGAAACAATACAAATGGAATGTTTTAAGCACTTAGCTGACAGCTCCTTACCCCCACTCTGCTTCATAAAGTCTCAGGCCGCTTTGAGAAGTGGGATGAATTTCAGCAATATAAAAATGCTTGGTTTTATTGTACATTTCAAAAATGGAAAGTGAGCAAACACATGAAACTCAAATGAATATTCTGTGTCATTACCTTTTTGTCTTCATCAATCTAACACACTAGTTGAAATCCAGTCATGAACTGAAATAGAAACAGCTGAGTAGGAGGCTTAAAACTGTATGAGGAGAGGCCAAACTCTGCTACCAAGGAGAGGTTGAGAAAAGAGTTTCTTGCCATGCAGTGATTGAGCACAGAAACAAGGCACTATTTAGTTTTACTACATCAATAAGGTCACTCCCAGACAAAGATTTGTTCAAGTTCCCTTAAGACAGGGGTGTCAAACTCATTTTCACAGAGGGCCACATTAGCATAATGGCTGTCCTCAAAGGGCCAGATGTAACTTTTAAATGTAAAACAATGTAATCGAATGTAATGTAAAATAAATGTAACTACTCCTTAATGTTAAATAACTCATTATTTATAAGTTATTCAAGTTACAATTCAGTTACATAGAAACAATTGTGTGCTTGTTGTTCTAATATAAATCCTCTAGATTTTTGTCAGCTTATGAAAACCCACATAATTCCATTAATGAAGGATCAAACTGTCCAAGTGAATAAAGAAAAACAGCATTTTTGTAATTTGTTTAGCAAAAAAATAAAAAAAAACCCTCACAGACTGAAGACGATGCATATCGACCATCCTCTTTTATCGTCAGGCTCAAGAAACAGATCACAGATAAACTATTAGCTGTTGCCCATTTCACATCTTGAAATGTATTTTAGCGTGAGAAATCGGGTTTGTAGCGTGAGAGATGACTCAAATGCGAGAGTCTTACGTTCAATGTGTGAGAAACGGCAGCTCGATAGTTTCACTCATGAGTACTGCTGCGGCTTCCGCATAAGGCATTGTGGGAAATGTAGTTTTTTTCACGTTTTCGTTTTTTTTTTTAGACACCCAAAACTTTTAAGCTCTCGCGGGCCACATTAGATTACACGGCGGACCACATCTGGCCCGCGGGCCTTGAGTTTGTCACATGTGCCGTAAGAATATAAAGAAAAAGATAACGTTGAGGATTATAGACACAGTGGTCAGTCAAGGAAACTTGTGCAGCAGATGCAAGAGACAACAAGCTACGACCACTACAAAAACGGAAATTGTTCAGCAGAGCAAAAGCTCAGAACAAGCAGAAACCAGTGGGGCCGAGCTACAAGATCTACTGTTATTAGAGGTGGTTTTCATGGAAGAGTGCAACAAAAAGCCATTCCCACAACATGGGGACAAGCCCAATGACGCAAGTATGCCCTAAGTATAAAAACTGGCAGTGGCTTGGACGGAAAAGTAACATTTGAACTATGTTTGTTCATCAAAGGGGCGAGAATTGTACAAAAACAAGTGTCTGCAGGCAACAGCGAAGCATGGTGTAGGTTCCTTGAATGTTTGTCCATCGTGCAACTTATCTATCCTGCAAAACCATCAAGTATATGCATGATCAGCTCCAAATTCTGCAGCAGGACAGTGACCCTAAACATAAAGCAAAGCCATGAAGAACTATCGTCAACTTCAAGAACAAAAAGTACGAGAGGTGCTAGCACGGCCCCCACAGAGCCCCACATCGAGTGTGTCTGGGAGTACATGAAGTGACAGAAGGATGTGAGAAATCTGTGGTAAGATCCTTTTTTTCAATCCTCTGATATAAAATGATTAAATAAAAAAGTCTCATAAAAATGTTGTTACAAACTTCTCATTTTTCTGACATTCCTAATATAAGCAACATCCCCTTTTTGGGACATCGTCACACATCTTAAAAGTGAGGCTGACATTTGGAAAGTGTAAAGGAAATATCTTCCAGGCTCAGAGCCTTGATCTAATCATCCGCTTTCCTTACCGCAACCAGGTCAGCTTCTCTCCTTTCCCTCTCCGGGACACTTGGCAAAGCTCCTGTTTTCTACCTCTTGGATCTCCAACATTTACTTCCTTCCACAAATTCATCTCTGCATGTTTCAGCCAACAACTTTGGTTCATGTTTCAACTATTACGGCAAGGCTTTCTAATAGGAAGGAGGTTGCGTCCTTTCAGGAAGCTTACATATATACCGCGACAATGAAACTGAGGTGGGGTCCTTTAGGCCGGGATTGTCTAGTCATATCCCATTCCCGTTTTTAATACCTGTTGTAAAACCACACACACGTAGGAAGTGATGCTAGAAGTGAAGGTGGTCACAGGTTGTTCTGAACAATAGTAGGTTGGGTTGCAGAGAGGAAGTTTCTGGGTGCCATTCTGCTGATGATGTTGCTCAAGCAGGAAGTTTGCAGCATGAATCCAGTTTGGTGGGAAAACCCTAGAGATCCTAGTGAACGAAGGCCACTGCTTGTAACCCTTGGGACGAGTCACAGATTTTGCCTACTGTGAGAGCAAAAATAGAACCATTACACATTTGCTAATACACGCAAAGCATGGCCAAAATACACACAAGCACTGAGTAGACGAGCAATGATTTCAGGCCTGCGAACTACGCTGAGCTGTTGGATTGCTGTTTGAGGCCTGAGAGGGTTGTGGCATTTAGATCAGAGTTTGTGAACCAGTCCTTTGATTATGTCTTATATGTTTGATTAATATTCCAAAACAGCTTTGTACATATTAGGAGAGTTTTTGACTTTGTTTTTTAAAGACCCCAAAACACCAGTTGTTCTTTTTATTGAGAATCTTCCTGATCTTATTTTCATAATTTGTGTGATGAAAGAGGTAAAACGAGAACATCACATTTTGCAGTCCTTCAAAACAAATGATCTTTACAGAGGACAATATTTATCATTTTTATTTCAAGTTTTATTCAAGCTTACTAATCTGAAAAAAGTGAGATGGCTGAATGGAGGAAGTGGACTTTCAAGGTCCAATTACATTGAACCTCTCCCTTGAAAAAGTACACTTGAGGTCCTGCCTTCTCTCAGGGTACCGCAGCAATGGTTGCCCACTTCACCAGATGTCTATTCACTGTGTATTTCAAAATATTTTTTAAAGTTCTATGGTGTCTACTGACTGTGTTTGTTTAATGGTGTGTGTGCAGTCAAAGGCATAACACGGTGGATATTAGTCAGTCCATTACTTCACTATCACTTCATTTATTTTGCTAATTTTTGTTTTTGCTGTTGATTTCTGAACTGACCTTGAACTTTAAGGTCTTAACGTTTCATAACAATAATATGAATAATGAATAATATGAATAATAATATGATATATGTATACACATATAGCCAATAAAACATTAAGTACCGGTATATATTATTCAGTAAATACATTATTTTTTATTCATTTCTGTCATTTGCTGGAGTTTCCAACCTTCCAACTTGTGTAAGTAATTATGTAAGCAATATTGTATATCAATAGTTTTAACTGTTCAATTGAAGATCTTACTCTGTGAAACAAATTACAAATTTCAACTGTAAATTCTATGGGTTTTGTGAACTACGGTTGTATTCTGTAGCATTTTTGTATGCCATGTTATGCCATGTATACATTTGTTTGCAATGCCCACCGGTAAAAATATCTTTCCATGCTCATGATTTGTAAGATATCATCAACATTTACTGGATTGTTAACTTCAATGTCTCAAAATGTAGAAATTAATTAACCTAATTTATTGATAGTCAGTGGATAACTCCCTTCAAAGTTTAACTTTACTGTTAAAACTAAGGATTAAGTTTGAGCTCTGGTGATGTAGTGGTGAGGGAACCTGTCACATGTACATCACGGTTGTGCAGGGTTGAGGATCATCTCCCAGCCTCTCCCCTTTCTCTTGCTCTCATTCACTCCCTGTCTGCCTTCGCAGTCATGTTTAATAAAATTCAAAAATAAATATTGAAGGAATAAAATAAAATTTGGGCCCTTTCTAAGTTGAGGATTTTCATGTTTGTGTACATTTGAAACCAAATGGCATATAACGCAGGAACTCCCCCTGAGTTAAAGAGTTTTGATGCACCAGTCTATCGCAGGGCAATATTAACTCACACATTCACACCTAATTATTCAATTACGGTACCCTGCTACATGTTTTTGGGATTTTTGGGGAAAGTCCAAATTTTCAAGGAAAGTCACCGGAGAGAATCGATCCGACAATCTTCTAACTGGAAGGCCACAGTGCTACCTACTCTGCCACCGTGCCGCCTGGAAAAGTTTCAGTGTTTACTAATATACCACTTTGTTCTTAGGTAAACATTAATAGCTGAAATGTCTAGGTTTTTTTTTTTTATTGATCAAATTTATTTCTAAACCACTATCAGATCTTCTTTTAATCGAATAGTTTGATTTATAATAATAATAAGACCCTTCTCTTTTTATACTCTGTGTACTCAGTTTGTTGTATTTCATTTCATCTTCTATCATGCTGTTTACTCTTTTATCCCATCTGAAACACGTGTTTTCAGAACAAATGTGTTTTAGACGGATCCTAGGCGGATTGTTGGGAAGTCCAAGTCGTTTCCTCAGAGTTACAACTGTGTCTCGTAAGAGCACTCAAGCTGCGCTGTTTCCCATATGCAGAGAAGCTCAGTGACGTGGTGCTCTCAAATCTCTGAGCTCCAGTCTGAGTGAAATGACGTCTGTTTAGAACTGACCACTGACTTGAGTTGTGTTGACTGGAAACCTTGCAAATGTGGTTTTCGAAGAATGTGATGTAGCCACGAAGCTTTACTTTGTTCATGATGCTCTGTTTTGAATTTAATAATGAGGTTTGTTATACTTACTTGAGTCTGCAACTAAAAGGCTGATGCATCTTGAAGGTTGTTTGAGGAAAAACACATTTCTCGGTTTAATTCAGCGACATAACTTTTTGAATGCTTTAAAATGAAGTTGTCTCAAGAAAATGTTTGCACCACAAAAACTTGTATCAGAGAGTTTCACACGTGAAGTCTGAATAGGGATGCAGGCCGCTTTTATTTAGGCAGGGTTTCTATGTTTTGTTGCATAATATATTGCAATAAAAAAATGTCAAAATATTGTGTGTATTAATCATCTCAATAGAGCAAAATCACGTGAACAAGCACGAAAAACACCAGTAGGCCTTTATTGAGAAATAAGAGGAACATTAATTTTTTAAAACTACTGTTTAGAAAATGACATCCCCCCTCTCTCTCAGAGCACAAGGGAAATCTTTGTCCTTATAGTTACATTCACAGAATACACAAACGTTTTTGATGCCCCCAGTAGGTGGATGATAATAAGTGCTATACATGTCAAACTATTTACCTTAAGGGTAAATATTGAAAAATAAAAGTAGCTTCTGTCTTGGTCTCTGCACCTCAATGTTTCTCAATGGGGGAACAAAATGCCATAAGTATTTATATATTGTTGAATATGTGCAGTAAACTATTAAATTAAATTGTATTATTGAAGCCTCATTTATAAATCTAAATTTATAGAATTATGAACTGGATCCAGTCACGTGAAAATCTGTGAATTGAGATTGTATTACATCACAATATCTGAAACATACGCCGCCCTTGTGGTTAGCATAGTTGCCTGTCAGCTAGTGTTTATCTGGTTGAAACTCTTGGCTTTCAGAGTTGGTCTAAGCATCCTCTGACTGATTGATTCTTTTGGCATGATCCAGTTTCCAGCCACAGTCTTTATCAGAACCAGACTGCTCAGGTTGGTTGTTCGTTCCGTGTTGATTGCTTTTACTAAACACGATTTCCCTGTTCTGCTCAGACACTATTTGAAATGTTTCCGCTTTTTACACATAAAGGTGACTCGACTTGAGCTCTGTGGAGTACACAGCATCTTTCAAATGCATCCAAGGATGCGTCTACTCTTGTCTCCTAAAAGCTCACAATAGCACTGGAAGCACTGGATACTTTCAGGTTTTTGCAGATAATGAGCTGGAATGTCTGTTTTGTGTTGTGGTACGATCTTGCGCTTGAGGCTTTTATTTTTTAAATGGTGGGTGTCATGATGAGTGTCTCAAAACTGTGCGTGTAGCCTGGAGGATTGTCTTGCAGACTGTTGTACTACACCACAGAACCACTTTAAACATTACCAAAGAACAATTTAAAAGAATGCTGGCAATAAACTCGGAATAGATTCCCTGAAACAGAAGAGCTTGTCTCTCAAGTTTTAGCAATATGGAAAGCTTATCTGCCATACCATAAACATGTTTAAACAGTGCAGAGTATTAATAGCGAATACAAGAATATTATATTTATAAAAATCTAAATTCCAAGTCAAGATTGGATATATAAAATGCCATTTCTCCTAACAATTGTTTATTGTCCAGTTCTGACATTAAGGGCTCTAAATGTTCCCGAAATCACAGAATTTTTCAAATATCAAAACTGGTGAAAATTTGGGGGTAAACCTAACATGTTTTAGCTTATGGTGCGCTAACAGTTTTTTGTATGCAAATTAAATTTGACCAAGACTTCATTCATTCATTCATTTTCATTCCCGCTTATTCCCTTTTGGGGTCACGGGTGCCTATCTCCGGCACACATTCGGTGAGAGGCGGGGGTACACCCTGGACAGTTCGCCAGTCCATCGCAGGGCAACATTCACTCACACATTCACACCCAAGGGGAATTTAGATTATTCAATTAACCTAACTGGTTACTAACGGGTACTGGGGGAAACCGGAGTACCCAGAGGAAACCCACGCAAGCACAGGGAGAACATGCAAACTCCTTCCAGGAAGGTCACCGGCGAGCCTCGAACAATGGAAGGCCACAGTGCTACCCACTGCGCCACTGTGCCGCCCACACCAAGACTTAAATAAAGTATATAGATCAAATTTCCTAAATCAACAGGGTGACAGCTCTTTTGCAAACACCTCTTAAATCTTAAGCCATATGGGATGTTGAATTGTGAAGATTTTTTTTTACTTCGTTAGACTGCGTACCGATGCCATTGAAAGTCAACATTTTGATATAATCAGGAAGTTGTTAACAACTCATGCAAACAATGCCATTCAAATTTGTCATGTATGTTAACCTAGAGTATATGTCATAGTGCAACATGGAATTTCCCATTTTCAGCTGTTTTATGCTGCCATTTCAGACTGTGTTTGATCCAATTTGGATCCAAAACAAACAGGAAGTCAGTTATTTTTTATTTTCTTGTAAGATTAGTTGCCAAGTGTTAAGAGTCTATCTCTGAAAGCATCTATATATCAACCTAGAGTGTCAGCTGAGTCAACCTGAACGTGTTTGAAACCACTTATGTAAACGATCAAGACATACAACAAACCTAAATTGTATTGTGTTTCCAAAAGTGGCAGGATGTCCCATATTTTGCAAAAATCTCTAAAAAAGGGTACTTTTGCACATGCTGTACATGCATAATCTCCTGTTAGAGATTGTAAATGTTCACCTCTGAACTCCTTCAGTCTTTTCTTAAGACAAGTGCGATTTTAAATTGCAAAGCTTGGTTGACTTTAATAAACTACTTTGTTAAATTTCGCAATAAACAGGACGTTCCTAATCACTCAACAAAAGAATGTCAGATTGGCATCAAACTTGCCAAGTGTGTTAACAGACCATGCCTGGACACATTAATAAAGCAACCCACAGAATCAGTACAGCGCCTCCAGGTGGTGTTAATTATAGTTATGTTTGGTAAGGTTACCCTTTGCCTCAGCTGGTAGGTTGTGCCAAACATCCTGGAGACCTTACCATAGATCTTCTGTGGATCTAGCTTTCTCACATCCTTCTTCGTGTATTTCCAGATATGCTCCATGATGTTAAGATGGGGGTCAACCATGGGTTTATGGAACAAATCCATCACTTACAGTACTTTTGTTCTTCTTTGAAATAATTGAAGTTGTTTTCTAAACATTGCTCATTTCCTTGTTCTTCTTCAAAAGAGCTTGAACAGCATACCTTGAAACTCCTGTGTGGTTTGAAATGTATTTCTGAGACCTTGTTGATGCAGTATGACTACCTTGTGTTTTATTGATGTAATAAATCTTGCTATGACAGGAAACTGTGTTTCTCAACCTCACCTTGGCTGCAGACTTTGACTGTTCCACTATCAAATTGAAGCCTCCTAGACAGTTATTTCTGTTTTAGTTCATGGACATTGATGAGCATTACCACCTGTTTTATAGATTTGGTGGATCATACACTTTACTATGATCCTACAAAATCCATGACTCTGTGCAAGTGGTTTAAAGACAACGGCTGTAAAGATAGTTATGTTAACACTAAGTGACAGTCACAGATTTGGTTGATTTTAACCACCAGGGTGCTTTTTTTTCAAAGATTTTTAAAGAAATTTGCTATGCAGATGACCGCAGAGGGGAAAAAAATCTAAGTTTTTCATCCAGAAATCAGACTAAAAATCTGTTCCAGCTTTAGAATGTTAGATGTTAACTTGTTTTTTTGTTCTGAACATGGTTTATTTGAAATCTCTTTTCCCTGTAAAGGGGTCACGGGAGAGAGACTGAAGAAGGAAATGAATTAAACTAGAGATGTGAAAAGCGTCAGAGAAACTGCTCGTTTGTAGTTGAAAGGGAGGGGACTGTTGTTGTAAAAGCACATTCTCTAGATGCTCTCGATCAGGATGTACGATGCAGTGAGGAGCACCAGTGTACTGTTTGACTGTAAGCAAAGAGCTGAGTGGAGACAGATAAACCAGCCCACCTCAAGCAGACAGTTTACGTTCCAGAGAGAGACCGCTCTGACATTGTAGAACATTGTAGAACTATGGGGCTGCTTCTCTTCATCTATAGCTCTGTGTATATATGCTTCCAGAACAAAGGGAGCTGCCTACAGTATGCTTTTCTGTTAGATTCCAGCAAACCGATTGTTGACGTATCTTTTTTTTATAATGTGCTTTACACTTTAAATGGTTCCTCTTTAAGTTGAGACAACTTCAAAATGCACCCATGACATGATATTCATTTACTTCTATCTAAAATGAACCCATTGAGGCAATTTATGGCTGTTTCAAAGGTTCTAAAACAGCAACAACGTTACGAGCCGATAACTCAAGAAAATAGACGTGTGGTTCCTTGATCTAATTTGTTATGACCTCAAAATGCTTTTACTGTAATGGGTGATTTGTGAGTTAATACATGTGACGTTTGTAACTCACAAGCAGCTCCATATGAATGTGCTTTGTGTTGCTGTAAATCTGTCTATACATCACAGAGAGCTGTGCATTTGAGACCTGGAGAATTAGGAAAGGAGTAATTTATTGAATATAAATTACACGTTAAGATAAACCAGAAGAGAAAGATGCTAAAGCAAGCTGAAAATGTACATAATGTTCATTTCTCACACATGCACATTAGAGTAAATAGATCTTCATTTTCAATTATTCGCTTGGAAATCGATCCCGATGAACAATCTCAAGGTACTACGGACGCTCTCCTCTGTTGTTAAATCTCAAGCGGCAACGGCCCATATCCCTCTACATGCTTGATATGGAGTGAAACTGCAGTTAATCAATCGGCCACTTGAGGCTGCTGCCAAATGTGAGCAGATGGATAACTGATACAGCATATTTAGTACCGTGCAAAAGGTTTTGCAGAAAAAAAATATTGAAAACAAAGAATGCTTTCTTAAATAAAAAGTTAGGGTTAGGGTTATTGTTAAAAATGTAACTCAAATGCTATCACTGCCAGTACTCCTTCTCTATGCTGAAAATAGGGACTTTGGCTGTGTGTTCAGGGTTGTTTGGGGCTAATAATTTGCCCCCTAATTGCTATTACATAACGACCATGTATATTTCTCAGCATTTATAATATCATTAACCTTGACAAAAACTATTTTTTCCAGAATTGCAACATTTATGGAACCTCCAGAATGCTTCACTGTTGTCTGCCCCTGCTGCCATTTTTTTCTGTGTAACTTGCATAACTTGCCCTTGCTTTTGTTCCCACATCGGCTGCAACTCTTCCATGAAGACTTTGTCTAGCTGTGTCAGTGTATGGCTAATACTTACCTTACGCCTCCTACACAGCTGTTTCTGTTTCAGTTCATGCCTGGATTTCAATAATTTTTAGTCATTACCTCCTGTTTGGTATAATCAGTGGATTATACACATAACACGACTCCCACACCAAATGTTAATTTGATTTAGATTTTTCTTTTGCTTGCTCACTTTGCATTTTGGAAATTTAAAATGTCATTATTTACAAGTAAATAAGTATTACTTTCATTTCTCAAAGCATTCTTTGTTTTTAAAGCATTATAAAAATGTTTGTAATTACTTTTTATTTTCTGTAGTTTGTTGTGGGGAGGGGACTTTTATTCTGGGTTGCTTTCCATGATTTGGCACTTGGATGAATATATTTGTGGAATAGAGTGATGCACCAATCGAGAAGCATGATCCATGTTGTATTATCCTGCCAGAATAACCTGTACCCTCACTGTGACTCAATCAGCTCGTGGGTATTTGCTCGATTGAACAATTAAATAGCTGTTCTTTTGCACAATACGATTACACTACAACATCTGTATTTAATCTTTTCTTGGAAACACTGTCACACACTGATGAATGTCACTAACATCCCAAGACCTTGCCAGTTTGTGATGCCAGCTGTTGGAGGCCCACACAACATATCACACACCGTACGTGCAGCAATCTAGACATCTCATAGCCATCATTCTTTACAAAGAACATCATTTAGATGTGTTGAATGATATACTGCAGTCTTAGAAAGTTGCCTTGAGAACACAGAGAGTTTCTATATCTCTGAGCACAGGGCATTGTGGGAGATTTCGGATGGGATTGAATCTGAGTCTAAATCTAAACTTTTACCGAAGCAATTATAGGAAAATCCTGTTTGCGGTGTTTCTGCGTATAGGTTTTTTTCCCAGTAAATTAAATTAAACGTATTTAATTGACTCACCTTTTTAACATAAACTCATTCTCTAATAGTAAAATAAAAATATTAAAATAAAATAGTGTTTTACAGTTTAAGGAATGAGCTAAAGCTCTACAAAAAAAAATCAGCCAACACCCAGTTACATTAAAACCCAGTAGGATACAGCACATACGTACGTGATAATACAGTTTCACTTTTCCCTTTTCACACAGGGTAATGTAGTTTTGATTTATTTTTCAAAACTTTATCATGTGTGTACTCGTGTTATCTTTGACTAATGTGTGTAATTATAGTTTAAATACTAAAGTGTGACAAGCATGCAATAATATATCTGTAAAATATAAAATCAATAAGGGGGCAAACATTTTTTTAACTCCACCGTATGCCAATAATGAAGTAAATAATAGAAAGTGAAATAAAGAATGTGAGCCTGCTCTCCTGAGAGAAGTTTTTCAATCCTGACAGGTAATTACCCTTTCTTGCATTGGTGCCCTTTGAATTTATCCTAGAATCCAACAACAGAGTTATCAATATTTTAAAACTGCCATTAGTTACATCTAAATATTTTACTGATTATATACTTGCATAGCCTAGATTCAATCGAAACGAATAAATTAGCCAAACAAACCAAATAATCACCCCAACAACCCAACCTAATCAACCAAGTCAACCCAATCAACCAATTAACTGACCAAACCAGCCAACCGACCAACATAAAAAAAAAATAACGAATCAACCAAGCCAACCCAATCAACCCACTAACCGACCAAAGCAACCAACCAACATAAACAAACAACCAATCAACCAAGTCAACCCAATCAACCAACTAACCGCCCAAACCAACCAACCAACCAACATAAAAAAAATAACAATCAACCAAGTCAACCCAATCAACCAATTAACTGACCAAACCAGCCAACCGACCAACATAAAAAAAAAATAACGAATCAACCAAGTCAACCCAATCAACCCACTAACCGACCAAAGCAACCCAACAAACCATCCAACCAGTCTTTATTTGTCAGTGTTCAGGTCACTTGAGATGTTCCATAGGAACATATGGAAATGGATACAAAGGGAAGCACAAAATGAATCCTCCCACACTATCCTCCACGTAGATATTGTAGAAGTAATACTTTTAGGAAGCCATGGGAACACGAAATGCCCCAAATCAGCACTGTTGTAGAGGTAAGCCAGCATTCCGATGACTCGGGTGGCATAATTTAACATTGAGCAAACTCTGTTGAATTTCAGCAACACCTTTATGTGCTCTTGAGAGTTGAATGGGAGAACTTTCTCACAGTGCGAGCAGAGAACAGGAAACAGTGGGAAGGAAGAATTAATAATGCAACCACATCAAGAACACATAGCGAGGCACTAATCAAACACTTCCTTTTAATGTGCCTGCTTTATTCATCAGCCATGTGCTTTTTTTGATTCTCTGTACAGTAGCTGCTATTGTAGATTTGGTAAAACATATAAAGCTGGAAATCTGTTTACTATTTAGAAAAGAATGAAGATTAATTGGGAATATTGTATGTAAACCTGGTATTGCTTCCATCCTGTTCTCCAGAACTTCAGACCTATTTTCATGTCTAAGTGTTTTGAGGGCTGTGGTAACAGGCTGCGAGATTGGGGACTTAGGGACGCGTCTAATTAAAACTGTTAATTACAAATCTAAGCCCGTTTTTGGGCAATGAAACACTCTCTTCCACACTCGTTGTGGAACATTTTGTTCACCGAAACACATTCTTGAGAGTGATTTCAAATGAATACATTTATAAAGATACAGGGTGTGAAAAAATTACAATCTAAAAGTAACCTTTTTCATTTAGTTTTCTTTATTTTTCTGACATGCACTATCAATCACATGTTTATGGCAGTTCTCAATATGTTATGTTATCCTTCCTCTTTTATAGTTGATCTTATATTGAAATTGATTTAAATAACTACACGATTATGGTGTACTGGGAGTCAAAAGAATACTTTTTATGTCTCAGTATCTTTTGCATAACACACAAAGAGAAGAAAAGAATCAGTTTGTTTTTTTTGGAAGTGGCAAAAAAAACCCAAAAAACAACAACAAATGAAAGCAAATTAATTGTTTTTACGTGCAGAGAGCAAATAACACGTTACAAATCACATATTTCAATATTACTGTGTTTCATTAATATTTCTATAATAATAGATTGGTTTGTAAAAAACATGTTCTAAATTTATTTCCAAAATCCATGATCCATGAAATTTAGAGGAGTATTAACTTGAAGTGAAATCCAATTCACGATCAATTTGATTTAATATAAAGTTAACGCACTGATTACAGCGATAAAAGCTTAAACTCTTCTGGGAAGGCTTTCCATATGGTTCAGTAGAAGTCATTCTAATTAATTCTAAGGGTGTTCAGTTGGGTTATTTAATATAGAACAGGTTTTTTCTTCCTCACCAAACATTTGTGCACAGTTTACAAAATGCAGTCGAACAAGTACCATACCTGGCAACCACCAAACCCTCATCCATCAGATTTCCAGATGATGAAGCGTGATTTATCACTTCAGAGAACACATTTCCTCTGCTCCAGTAAGTTCAGTGGCTACTTCCTTTACACCACAGCATCTAACACTCTGTGAAGCATGGCTTAGATGCAGCTGCAATATTTAGAAGTGAGGATATTTTACTCACAAATTAATTGTTAAACTAGTGGCCTCCAATCATAGCAACAGGCTGGGTTTCCTTACCCTTTTGATGGTACACATGTGGTAATTTAATTCATTAATTAAATTAGCATGTGAAATATTTTTTATTCCAATAGTTTGCTATTAGCCTTATTAGCAGGTTTGGCGAGTAAGCATACAAGTTAAGCGGCATATTTTATACTTCTCACATCCTTCTGTCTCTTTATGTAATCTCTTTCAATATAACACTCCATGTTATTGAAATCAGTGCTCTGTGGGGGCCATTCCATCACTTGGTACTTTTTGTTCTTCTTTACACTGAAAAGTTCTTAATGACTTTACATGTTAGGGGTCCTGCTGCAGAATAAACTCGGGTCTCCCTGATGGTATCCAATTTTGGTGCTTCAAAAGAGCTTGACAAGAACATATTACAACCTGAGTCTGCTTTGAAATCTTTGTCTGGGCTTGACCATGTTGTTGCAGCATATCTACCTTGTGTCTTGTTGCTGTGCTTTTCACAACGAGAAACTTTCACAACGAGTCTTTCTAAACCTCACTTTAGAAAACAGAGTTTTAAATCTCCTACAAAGCCAGTTCTGTTTCCGTTCATGATTTGGTTTCAAATAGTTAATGGTTTGGTATAATTGGTGGACATACACCTGACTATAATCCTACAAAATCCTTACCTTTATGGAAGTGTTTCTACAAGGATTGATGCTGTTTTAAAGGGTAGTGTCTGTCGTGGTGGAATACTGGAGGAAGGGGACTGAACACTGGGTAATTATCTATATACAAAGGTCTATTTAGACAATATACAAAGGTCACAAAACAATAGCATCCCTTAAAGGGATAAGTATTCAGCATTGTATTGTCATTCACTGTAGTCAACACAGGGAGCATGGAGTCCAAGAATCCATGAAGACCTTGCTGATGACTGGAATAGAGATGAGTGGTTGTTGAAGATTTGTGATGGAGAGAACAGGGGTGTTTTTGAACCTTTAAGAGACACTTAGCAGAAGTGGAGAACCAAGAAGATTAAGAACAGTCATGGGAGTCAGGGCATGTGAACTGTAGATCTGACAGCTTTCAGGAAGCATGAATGAGCCTTTGAGGTGTTAGAACTTCCAACACTGCTCACAACTCTAATCAGGATCACCTGCCACCCCTTACCCCATCATCCATTCATTGTCACCAAAAACTACAACTACTTATAGTGGTCGATGTTGTTCCCCCATGTTACTTCCTGAACTCCCTCGCTGGCTTGCTTCATCGTTTGCTTTGTGAGTTATTACCACCTGCCACTTTTTTGTGCTGTGTTTATCCCTCAGATCCAGAAGGCTCATCATAAAGTGTTCCTGTTAGTGCGCAATCTACACCGGTGTGCTCCCCCACTCATGTCAGGGGGTGCTTGCATTACCTTGGATACTCACCTGCTGCACACCAGACACCTCTGAACACCCGCCAGGTCCTCAGAGTGAATCCGCTGCTTCTGGATATACTAGAAAAACCCTCAGGAAACCACAGCAGTTACACACTAAAGCAGGAACTTGCCAATTACTGCCCTTTACCACCGTTATCGCTGTGTTTACTTCACTTCTGGATCAATAAACCTCATTTATGTTGGTGTCACTGTTCAGCCTTGTGTGCAGAGTCACTTTGATTTGACACAGGGGAGGATTGAGGGAGAGTGCTGATTGGATCATTGCTTCAGATGTGTCTGATGAAGTATCCATGCGCGCTCATTGGGTTTCTTCTGGGTTTTCTAGTTCCCATTATTCCCATTAATAATCATTCTTAATATTTCATATGTCCTGGAATATATATGTTATATAGAGATTTTTTAAAGGTCTAAGAACTAACTGTGTTTTACCATACACCATGTCTCTGAGCTTGTGGTACCATGTGTTTCCACTGTAGCATGTCTAGACTGAACGCTGACACATTTTATCAGCTTTCTTTCTACTTAAAAGAAGAAGCTGATGTCATAATGAAGCATAGTAACGCTGGATAAGTCTTTCTTAAACCGAATGTGACATCAGTCCCAAAGAGGTTTTCACAGTCTGTTAAAATAGCTATTAGACAAAACCACACTGTGTTGTCTAGTTCGACAATAAGTGTCATCTAGTTCCTTTGCTTGTGATGCTGAATGTATTTTTTTGTACATTGCATTTTTCTTGTCTGGATGCTTTTGTGGATTCTCTCAAACTTGATGATGGCAGTAGATCCAGAGCCAATGCTATGCACTGTTTTGGGATTAAATGAGCTTACAGGGCACTTACCGTCATCTGTTTCCTTTAGTTTTCATACTTTTAATGAGTTTTGCCATATGCTTTTGGTTGTTTACTGTTATCAAAACAATATTTTTAAAGGTTAAACAGGTCAAATTCCTTTAAATAATTTACTTTTCTCCATAACTCTGATCCATATAAGCTCTCATTTTATGGGGCACAAAATCATGTTTTGAGCAAGCTTCCAAAAGCAGCATTGAGCTGTTGTAAACCGCTTGAAAGGTACAGCGATGCAGTACATTATATTTAACAACAGCTCTCATAAAAATGTTTTGTAGTGAAATGTTGCCAGTGGTCTCTTTTGAAATTTCAGACACTAAGAAACTGCTGATCGGCCTCAAAGATTGTATCCCTTCATTTAGCATATTTATTTAAACAAACCACTAAGGCTGACTTTTCTAACCACCGGGCTAACATTTACGTAAACTTAAAGATGAGAAGGAAGTAAAATAATCGTAAACAGCTAAAGCTGCTTCCTCGAGAGCTGGGTTGCACATCTGGAAGTCCCTCAGGATTAAACTCAAAGTTTATGACCCACTGAGCATCACTCGCTAAACTAACAAAGCAGCTCGGTCAGAAAGAAAAAGAAGGCCCTTGCTGGATGGCTAAAGTTTGAAGCTAAGAACCTTGTTTGATGGGGAAATGGATGTTTTAGATCCAATCTCCTATTAGACACTTGTGTAGCTGGCAGGATGGGAGGGTGGCAGTCATATTCCCGGTAGGGATTCACATCCCTTCATTTCTAAGCTACGGCAATCCACTCTATAAACACGAATGATAACCAGGATCCTGAATGATAACTGTTTGTTATCCGCACCCTACATTCACCAGCTGCACCAGAAGCTTGCGTTCAGCATAGGAACAGCATCTTGTGGTACAAATTGTGTATTTTTTATGAACATTTCTGTGACCAATTCTAAGAAACTTTGTACTTTTCCACTTGGAATATCTGCATGTACTGCAAGCATTGGCTAGCATATCTTAGCATAGATCGCTGAATCCAATTAACCGGAAACATTTAATTAAAAAAGATTTAAAAAAAATCTGTATTGGAAAGAATTAGGTAGTACCTAAAAAAGTCTAAACCTTGGAACTTAATAAAATAACAGTAAGAGTAAAGCTTCACTTCACACAGATTTGCCACTAGGGCTGTGTGATATTGAGAAAATATTCAATTGTAATTTTTGTCTTTCCTTTCTGGCTTCCTCTCTCTCTGTCATTCCAATCACCTACCTAATTATTTTCTCAACTGTGTCCTATCTCCTTGTTTCCTTTCCACCTATCAGGGTTTTAACTTCATCAGCACTTCCCTTGATTTTCCTTCACTTCTCTTTTCCTCACTGTCCATTCTATGGTTCACAACCCCTGACTATCCATAATTGGTATCTGCCATCTTGGATCTCTCACCTTCTTACCTGTGGTGACTCCCGTGGACACTATATTTACCTGCTACTCACCTCATCTATCCTGGACTCATCTGAGAAGATTTTGCGGGTCCATTACTCTACTTGCGCCTTCTTCCGGTTGTACACTTCCTGGATTGAACCATTTTTCAATGCAGTTTCTGCAAAGGAACATGTGTTTTCTTTAAATATAGTGTGCACATAAAAAAATATATATTTATCTAATCCAATTTGCAACACAATTGATTGCAATTCGATTAGCAATTTACTTGAGCTCATCCTTTAGTAATCTGACAGGTGCAACACATTGTGAAACAAAAATGGCAAAACATGACTTATTTTTCATATAAAGAAGAGAAGCTTCAAAATAGATCAGGATAGTGAGGGAAAAAAAGAACAGTACATTTTTAACCAATTACTCTGTGTTCACCAGAACTTCTGGAACATTTACAAACATAACCATCATATATTACTGAAAATTATTATTGCTCATAAATGTTAAAATGTAAATTCAAGTAGAAACCGTGAAACATCTTCTGAACCATCTTTCACAAACATCTCCTTGGATCGAGAAAGAAGAAGCAACCCATATTGGAAATACTGTTTCTGTCCGTACAGCCTATACAACCATAACTATTAATTTTCATTTTAGTTCAGAGTTTCACTATAGAAGAGTCAATAGGATCTTTGAGTAAAATACTTCTGGTCAAATCAGATCTATGCTCTGAAAATTGTAAAGCGTCTATGCTCTGAAAATTGTATTTAAATTGAAAAGCGTTATATAAATTGAAGCCATTATTATTATTTTTAACTATTTATGCTACGTTATGCTAAAAGTATTTTTACCAAACCCACACAAAAGCTGAACAGATTTCATAAAACTCAAGTTGTAAACACTAAAAGAGTTGGGCATGTGATATCATATTCATTACATAATCTATATTCCAGTTATATCTGTGTTCTCCTCTATCAATATTTGAAGAAGATATGTGTGGATTAAAAGTGTTGCATTATAAAACATTAAGGCTATTTTCTTCCCAACTGAGATTGCTTTCCTGTGGCTTTCAAAAAAAGTGTCCGTTTAGACGAAGAAATGACAAAATGATGGGGTATGAACTAAAACCAAACATTTATGTGCTGGGTTGTTATTGCAGTACTGGTGGTTCTGAGTTCAAAGGGTGACATTCATTATTGTCTTTCACAGCACAGATAAACAGCAATGCCAGTGGTGAGCATGTGTAGCCAGTTACTAAACAAATGTCCTCCATTATCTTGTGTAAAGGATTTGATATAACTCAAAACTCTATATTGTGTGAATCCACCAAAGAAACCATAGTGTAAGTTACTTTCAGTATTACAGAGAAGTGTGTATTCACTCCATCATAATTAACTTCACTGGGCAGCTAGACTCATTAAGTCTGTTATTACACAGTGTATAAAATGTTTATATAACAATCAAGAACTAAAAATAGTTTCGTTTCAATATTTGAAAAGTTTAGAAACAAAGCCATAAAACGGACTGAATGCAATGTAATACGCAACACGGGTCAGTAAATAAAGGTTTCCAGTGCTCTTTGATTTTCCAGGGTTGTTTTGGTTGTTGAGCGCTCAAAAAACCTTTGCTTCGAATATCCAGCAGTCATGTGTCAGTCCTATGTTTGGAATCACTTTAAAATTCTTTCCAGTTTCTTCCTACATCAGAAAAATTACCCAACACACAAATCAGCAGAGCTTCTGACTGCTGGGCTCCTGATCTGAGCCCTATTGAACTGTTGTGGGAACAGCTTGAGTGTAAGTTACACTAAAAAATTGCTTACCAGAAATATTCAGATTTAATTTCGCCATGCACTCGAAAAAATCAACAATATTTTTTTTTAACAATAATTGTTTAAATAACAATAAAGTACATTTACATCAACTGTTTTCAAAATGAATTGACAAGTGAACATATTTTTATAAAATCTGTATTTTAATAAATCACAAATTCAACAAATAAACATTAACCTCAACTCAACTTTACTAACTTTATTAACTTGACTTTTGAAATGTGAACAAGAAATTAATCTTAAAACTGTGAGGTTGTCTGTGCAAAAGGACATAGCACAAAATCAAACAACTGCACAAAAAATGTATTTGCCCTCATTAATGTTCAAGGGATGTTCCAATCCAATAATAATAAAAACACTGTATAATTCATTAATCATAAACCAATAAATAGTGACACAGTCAGTCCCCAATAATCAATCAATGACCACTCCCAATGACAGTTCAATCCAGTCCTAGAAGCTGTTATTCAATAAGACTGTAAAATAACTGTCAGATCTACAGTTCACACTGACTGACTCACCAGTTTAACTTTGAATGCCTGGTTCCACTCCTGTTTTCAGTCTTACATACTCAATTTTTGGATGTAAATCAAAAGTACAAAACCATAAGCTGTTTGCACCAGGAATTTTATGCAATAAAACTGACCATTTTCCATTTGCAAAAGAATCATGAAATAGACTTTAATCTAAACATGAAAAAGTTTTGTAATAGACAATATTTTGAATCTGAGAATGGACAGGAAGTTACATCACAAACAGGAAGTTACATCACAGCTAGACTCTATAAGTCTATATAAGAGTGTTGTAGATCACTCTCTTTTCTTTTCTAAACCGTGAAAGAACTCTCTTTCCCCCTCCCCTTTCCTCTCATTTGCTCTTTGTTATCTGTTTAGCGAGTGTTTTATAGCTAATAAAGCTAGTAAACCTCTTCTTTTATATTTTCCCTTTCCTTCATATTTTCCTATTTTTAATGCTGCTTCTTTTGCACTGAAATGGGTGATTGGCTTTAATTTCATTGTAAGTGTATATAATGAAAATAAAACAACATTCCCATTCTCGCCTAGTTAAACCTAGCTTCCAGCATCTTCATAGTAATGGATCATCACAATATTTTGGTGATGCTAATCAGCCATTAAGCCATAAAACAATGTAAGTGGGGTATTTTACTAAAGGATATAAAATATGAAACTTGTTTATAGCTAATTCAAATAATTCCTCTACATAATATAATATCTTAGTGACTACAGGAATGAACATAAAGAACATTATAAAATAGCAACTAGTGTCTAAACTTTTCTGTAAAAGTATCAAACACTGCAGGCAGTGCTGAGATCTGCTGCCTTTCTGAGAATAGTGTCATTGAAATCCAAGAAGGCATTTGTTTCAAAACAAAATGATAGTTTGATTCTGATTTATTTTCACATTTCTTCCATATCAAAGGTTAGGCTTGCAGCTGTTATGTGGCTTTGCACCTATTCATTATAAGATATAGTGTGCATCTGGTTTGAAGACATTGTTAGGGACATGTCATTTTCAATGGGTAGGCAAAGGAGAAATTCCACAAATATAGCTGTTGTAATGAGGCTTTGAATCTTGGCAGGAAATCAAATAACAAATAGTTGCTTACCCAATATTTCGGACAGTGCACTAAACTCAAAAAGTGTTCCTTATTAAATTAAATCCCAAAGGTTTGTTTCTTATCTACATACCTCAAATCCATTGAGAAATCTTGACTCAAAGCCAGATTTTCTCCTACAATCAGAATACATTAGAGCTCGTATGAGACATTGTCTATGGCTTCAATTTCATTTCAGCGTTATAACAACTCTTTCACAGGACGACACTTGTGTATCCCCTTTTGTAGTTCGCACACCAAATCTTATGCCAAATCCCTTCTGGGCTTGTGGTTTCCTCTGACTTTCCATAGTCCTGCTATGGCCTCCAATGAAAAACACACACTGGTACAAATTTGAGTTGCACGGATACGTTTCATCTCCCAAGGATGTTTCACTGGAGTCTACGATTATCTTCTCACATTAAATAATCAATAACTCTTTCCCAGAAAAAAAGACATTGTGAGTCTTGAGGGGTAAAAAAATCTCTACCCTAATGACCTACTTATCTCTGTTAGAAGGAGGGGTCAGAAAATGAGAGGAGCAATGAGGTCAACGGAAGTAACTGAAGCTGATAAATCTTGAAAAAGGAAATGTTCTGTTTTATTACACGCTGCTATCAAAGGAAACACTATGATCTCTTGGCCACCATGAGTCTTTCTCAATGCCTAGCCTCAGACCTGAGAAAGAGGAAGAGAAGGATGCCAGCTATTATCTAGCATTACATTAAATAACACACATCTGCAACAAACACCAAGCTCTCACATTTATACACTTTAAGACCAGAAACACACTTTGAGTCTTAATAATATTTCATTTTTTCTCCTCTGTATGCCTTATACTACTATTATACTTATCATGCTGTGCCCTGAACCTTAAACACTTAATTGACAGTATTCAGTGTCGCCTACTGTTAGTTCTACGTTAGGTCTTGTCCCATTTAACTGTCTTGTCCTGCTCTTACCTACTACAATATTTGGAGCTACCTGCTTCTTGATGCATCTGCTTTTATAGTCTGATGTTATATTTATGCAATTACCAGATGCTTTTAGCCAAAGCAACTTACAGATTGGGAAAAAAACATAATAAACTATTTGTAACAAAGGGTCAATTAATCATAAGCAATTCGAGAAGGGAAAGAGGACCTACAACTGAACCTTGTGGAACCCCCGTGAGCAACTGCTAAATCTTGTACACCTCGGCGCACCAGCCGTCCCTCCCCATTACAACATTTACTTGATTAATGATAATTTCATGACAACAAATAGTAATATGTGGTTTCTCATTTAAAAAACATGTCACAGTAAAATCCTAAGAGTTAAATTAACTCTACTCAGAGTGTATTTGGTCCCACTCTATATAGAGTTAAACCAACTCTGAAGGAGAGTTATTTAAATGAGTCTATTTGAACTAAACAGTCTATTTTTGTCTGTTTTTACTCTTTCTGGAGTGGACTTGGTCCCTCTCTGAATAGTTAATATTTAGTTTGCATTTTCCATGCAGATTTGGAAAAACATGAAGAAATCAGATTATTAAATTACTCTTTCTCAGAGTCGGTTTAACTCTATATAGAGTGGGACCAAATACACTCCGAGTAGAGTTAATTTAACTCTTAGGATTTTACTGTGTACACATACACACACACGCAAGCACCCCCCCCACACACACACAGAGAGACACACACAATAACGCTGGATCTCAAATGGGATATGGGATAATAAACACTGCTATCAACACTACAGCTTGTAAATTGCCCTTAGATGCATTATCCTTTATAATTTTATGCAAATTTGTATTCACACACACAGATGTGCTTTCAAACAAATGAAAACTTTGTGGCTTATGCTGATAGTCACTCTGTAGTCGACTGCTTTCCCTGCCGTCCCCTGGATGTTTGTTGCTGTTTAAACATTTACCTCAATTTGTAAAGTTACACATTGAATTTTTTTTACTTGACGTTTGAAAGGATTTAACACTTTTTTGTTTGTCGTTGATTGTTCCATTTTGCATGTGGCCAACGATTTCAATCAAATGATTCAAAAGATTTATTCAATGACCTTTAATTTCCCTATGCCACACCAAACTCAGGCACTCATTTTCAGCCATGTCTACAGATATTAAAATAACCTTATGGGGTAATAAAATAACATCCATAACGGGGTTGTGACAAGAAAGAATTTCAGGATGATGTCGATACAGCCAAGGAAGATTCAGAGCAGTGTTTTAGGTGAAAGCAAAGGTGTTTTATTGTGCCAGAGTGGAATAGTACAAACCAAAATGCAAACACAAAAATAAACAAACAGTCCAACAAAATAATACTGAAACTGCAAGTAAAATAAATGATGCAAAACCTAGCGCTAGACTTTTCACCGAGTTGTTTCTCTTCTCTTTGAATGAAAAGATTTACCTAACCTTGACTCAAAACATCATCACACCTGGCAGCGCAGCCACAGTGTGAGCAAACTCAGTGCATAGACCAGGGGTCCCAAATTGTATAAGACAAACTAGAAAAAGGGCTGAAGGCCATGACCATCCTACCCCCATCCCCTTTTCCCCCACCAGGGTCAAATAACAACGTCCTTCCAAAGACATTCCAAATAACAAAGACATTCCAAATAAAGACATTTTAAACACATAGCAAAAACATCTTTTTTTATTTATACTCCTTAATCATTTAACATTAATCAAAGAAAAGGAACATATAAAAATGGTTTTGTTCAATGTAATTTTTAATTGCATGCCATATTCTCGTTTTCTCTCACTCGTAAAATTTTCGCCATCAACTCACGATCCACACAAGTATTGTATAACATGTTTGTTGACAGTCGCCAACGTCAGTGTAAAATGAACGTTTCACGCCATATATGGTCACCGAAAATGCGCATGAAGGCAGAACTCAAGGCAGAATGCTAAAAAAACTCAAGGCAGAATAAGCAACAGGTAAGTTACACACATACATATTGTAATATATGCAATAAAAATATGTTTTTAAAAATGGTCTCCATGTCATTAATCACTTTCAATTTTATGTCTAGAGCCCAAATGAGGCAATTATAAAAAGAGTTCAAGAGATGAAGAGATGATCTCCTATTTTCTCATTACTGATGCTTATGAAATGTCACATTACATTAAAGAGTATAATTATGTAAACTCAACTTATCTGACATTCTTAGCATCTTTTAGTGTTGTTCCCTCATCTAACATTGTTTTATTCAGAATCTTTCATGCATGTTTGTGTAATCCTGTATTCCTTTTTGTGAGCTGAAAACTGCTTGATGTTCCTTGCACCGCCCATAGTTTCTAGCACTGCCCACTGACCAATCAGATTAGTTGCTAGTACAGCTCATTTCTATGCAGAGCAAATGTGCTCTCTAACCTGGAAGTGCAAGAGCAGCAAATTTGAGTTGGTCTGCGTGGAGAAAGCATAACTGTGGGAGGAGCAGGGTTAAACAGCGCGTTTTGCTGAGGACAAAAATAGAAACAGTTTGATTAAAAGGGATTAATGTTGCATTTCGAAAGTTTTTAGGGTTCAGTGCTAGAACAGATGGCTCTATATTTACTTAAAAAATTGTTTGTTTGCTTTAACAATGGCATAATACGGCACCTTTAAAAAACTTGCAAGTCTTCAAAAACAAGTACATAGTCTGACTGTTGATTTCCAAAAATATACAAAACCATAAATGATTCATTCTTATTTATTTAAAGTTTATTGAGCGTTATTGTCCTTTCATTACGATCCAAAATACTAGAAATACATTTGAATAAACCATATTTCAGCTGATGGAACAACATTGTTAGAAACGTGTTTTTCTCACAGCCGATAGACCTTTGATTTCTGAACTTCTGAATCATGACTGGAATACAGCTTTCCTGAGCACTCGGAAAGAGCACTTTCACCTCTTCTTAATATTTTGATGCTCTGAATAAACCTCATTAACCTTTAAGACTTAAGACCTTAAGACTAATGTCTATAGGATGATACTCATGATAAGGATTCCGTGAAGAACTTTATCCATTTGTGGCTGAATTTAATTTAGAGCAGTATTTGTTTTTGTGCTTAGCTTGATTAAAATGTCCTGCTTTGACTTTCATATAAAGCTTTAGGCCTCAAAGAAGGATTTGCTGTTTAATAAACAGCTGTGGTTAACTTGCTTTTTTCCCGAGGAATGAGTGTTTCAGGGTATACAAGTTGGAATTCAGCCCCTTGTCATCTGATATTTCCTGTAGTTCTCCAGCCATCCAGTTCACAGCCCAAATACACACAAAAGATGATCTGTCAGCATAATGCTATTATTCCTGGGAGAGGAAGAAAGTGTTCACTAACATGTGCATTTTCAACAATTATAATGACGTTAAGATCTTCTGTTACATTTTTTTACCGTCTACACACAATGCCTCCTAATGACTTCCGCATCACACTTCAACAACGAGAAACAGTATTACACACAATGCATTTGAAATCTTTGCTGCCAGTCACAGATGTCAGATGTTTCTTGTAGTTGGAGCAGGTTTTCAGGTTTGTTCTTTTTTGGAGACTGGTGATTTAATCATTCAGGTTAAATCAGAGGGATGATTACTCAAGGACTGATTACTTATTTAATGCATTTCTCGAGGCAACTATTTGTTGTGATGGTTGCATGTTTTGGGACATTGTCCTGCTGGATTACCCATTACAATGCCTTGGCTAGGGAAATGATGTTCAAGATTTGAAAGAAAATGGCATGTATGTCTCTGTTTATAATCCCTGTGATATGGTGCAGTTATTGTTTTCATAGCATGTTTTTAGCAACATATTTTACAGTTGTGGTCATATGCAGCATTCCTCCTCCTTCAAATACAGTGAGTTGGCACCTTGAATTTGTTTGTCCTTCTAGAAAATGGGCTGTACATTTCCAGGGTTATTTGCATGTCACCAATTGTTTTCTTGGTGATTTTGTCTCAGTTGCCTTGAGATTATTGATAAGATCCTCCGGTGTACTTCTGAGGCTGGTTCTTATCTGCTTTCAATGACAATGAAACTCCCAAGAGGTGGTATGTTGAGGGAAGGACCAGGCCCAGAGAATTGAAAGTCTTCTTATTTGTTTCCCTTTCGGGGTCATGGGGGTCTAATGGTGCCTATCTCAAGCTCAAATGGGGCAAAAGGCAGCGGTATACCCTGGACGGGTCCAGATGTGTACAGATGTGTATCTGTACAAACTCCTTCCAGGAATGTCACAGGAGAGCCTCAAACCGGCAACCTTCTAACTGGGAGGCCATAGTGCTACCCACGGCACCACAGTGCCTTCCGCTTGATTCCAAAGAGTTTTGTTGTAGGGAAGATAATTCTGCAGCCATCCACAGGAGGGTGATCATGGTACTTTTGCTTCAAGTGAGGCACATTGGGTCTTATTCTTCCTCCCCACAGACAAAACAAGCACAGGCTCATAAAAATTATTCCTTTTAGTACTTAAATAGAAGAAACACTGAGAGGAAGTTTACTGACGAGGCACTGCCATGGTGGTGATGTGATCGAAAATTAGGCTATGGATTGGTCAAATGTATTTAGCATGCTTTTCTGTAAAATAAAAGATGGCCCTTATTGCACTTTGATAAGAAAGGCACAGAGCAGCAATTTTAGATATAAGTATGACAGGGCTTTGAATAGAGGCCAAAGGTGAAGCTTATTTTGGTGGTAGCTCTTGTTTTTTTGGGGTTTTGATAGCATTTTGCAACCAAACTCTTTATTTGCAATCACAGTCTTTGTGTGATTTACAAAAGATGACATTTACTAATTCAGACAGTCAAGATAGATAAATAGATAGAGTTTGTAAAGTATGAAGGCCAATAACTCTGTCCATGAGCTAAACCAGGTTTACTGCATTCAGACTTTGCTCTTGGCAATGTGCATTCTTACCAAATAAATATAGAGTATTTCTCTCAGCATGCACCTCTCTCCGTCTCCTTTAGGACTACCCCTCCCTTTCGGCTCTTTTCAGTGAAAGCTCACGTTCACACAGGAGCCAAGAGGTAATTTGGGCTAGGTTTTTTTTCCAGCCGGGGGCCACGATACGTACCGCTGCGATCCTGTCAGACGCTGAGTGGCTGAAGTCACAGTCAGTCCCTGGTTTCCGTGAGCTTATCAGCGGGACTCTGGCCTGGCCATTCTCATCCCTGTGACAAGGAGAGAAAAGAGTTTGTGACCCAGAATTCTAAGCTATATATGATATGACAAAAGATCAGGGCACTGAATATCGGGTGGGATGTGGGGGGTGTGGAATATTTCCCCGTGGTTTCTTCCCTACAGAGGCTTGGCTTTGATGTAAAGATGTACAGTTTGGACAAAGAGTTTTCCTGGGTGTAAAAAATGAGGAGGCGTAATCTGATTGGCTTTTTAAAAAGTATGATGAAAGGAAATTTTCAACAGATGAAAAGTTTAACTGACAGAGCTTGTGGCATGATGCTGATTACCACTAAACCTGACTTTCCCCTCGTATTCTTTTCACACTCAAGGAGTCAGTTCCCAAAATGGATATGAAGAGAATCCATTTGAACATGTGGCTGTGCATGTAGTTACAAAGCCCAATTATAGGTGTTTTTGTGACAGTTTAGTCTGTGAATGACACTTTGATAATGATGGTTCATTAAAAGGATTTACTCCCATCTGGCACTGGGCCTTTGTTTTATTAAGATTTTTATATTGAATCACAGACGTTGAACTTGTGTGCACAAAGGGGTCACATTTCAATGATCAAATGAGGAGAGTGAGAAGAAACAAGAATATGACATATGGTTGGTGCGCAAATACAAGCTCCAAACCCCATCTACATTGTGGAAAAAATTAATTTCAGCCTGTTGATTGATTGGACAAAAGTGCATATGCATTTCACAATGTACATTGAAGGAAGATTGGACATTGAAGTGCATATACATTTCACAAGCCAACATAATTATTAGCTTAAAAATAATTACATTTATTGTTAATTTGAGCAATTTATGATAGTTTCATACAGTTTTTTTGACATTTAATCATTTTATTCTTTTAATTGGTAACTTGTTTCTGTTTTTTTTTTGTTCAAGACACAAATCATGAATCTTCAGATTTTATTTGCTTTTATTCTTTTAACAAACTAGCCAGTAGATATGAAAGTTAAAAAACTTGTATCATTAATTTCATGATTAGTTTAAATAATTTTAATCTTAATCATGTTTTTCTATTATATGATAGTTTTGCAGCTTCATTTTTGTCATCATTGTATACTTTAGGGTTTAAATGTTTAAATGCTTATCTATTAAAATAATGGAAGAAAATATATATTTTTATTAAAGTAAAGTTAAAAGCCCTTAGTGTTACCAAAAATATTAACTCCTAACAATACCAGAAGAAACCAGGGCCTTGTCTGTGATTTTTCTTAGCTTTAATTTTATTGGGGACTGGTATTTAGGTTAAGGCTAATTATTTTCTTCAGTTGTCAGTTATAGTCACCAAAATCAAAAGGTAAACTCTTTGTCCAGTAATCCATTAGTAAATTTAGGATTGCTCCAAAGCAGCAGCACAGAGTGTGGATCTGCTACACCTTAGGCTGTGTCAATCACACCGGCTTTCTTGAATTAAGTAGGAATGATGAGACTTACCTATTGTTTAATTTTGGTTTCAAATATAATGAGTGGGTTTTAAGAATGTTATTGGTTTTGATAATTTTGAGTTATGACACATAATTCCCAGGGTAAATGATGTAAATGGTAATTATCTCAAATTAAATGTGCGAGAAAATGTGCGGCCGTCTTTCAGTTTCATTTTACAGACCCGAAATTTATGACATCGCCACCTAGTGGTGAAAAGAAGGGATAACACCTGGAAGTACAATACATGTGATATGGCTTGCATTTTTCAAAGTTCTCCCACAAAAATACAATTTCTTGGAACAGTGTATAAGGTTTAGATGAGGTTTGTCTTTTTTTTATTTTGCCTCAACACGCTTGATTTATATATATATATATTAAACAGTTAATTCTCAACTTATGAGATTTTTGCTCTAAAAAATTACAAAATTTAATACTCGAAATTGTATTTTTTGTACAATTTCAGTTTTGCTGTTGAATTGTTGGGTAAAAATGCTCAAAAAATGCTTTTTACCTCCCTTAAACCCTCATCAGAACACCACCCCCATTGCACAACTGCCGTTAAATCAACAAGGAGCGTTAAAATTCATTGAGTATAAAATAAACAAAACTGTCTAGTAATATATGTCGTGGCCATGTGAGACTTGTCTGTCCCATGTCATGTCACAAAACCAAATACATGAGGTGTAGCAAAAGAAAACAGCTGGGATGACATAAGATGTGATAATGCTGTAGGTGCTTGGTTTTCATTTGCTCACCTCGTTCTCGCCATTTCTCCCCAGATGTTTCATATCAGCACGCTGGCTCAAGCACTCAGGGCATTGAGTTATCTTTCCAAATTCCCTCACAGCTGAGAGTGATTAGGTCACCATGTTGTCCTTATGTCTGACAAAACGAGATATGCGAAGAGATGGGTCAAGCAGCCGTAATGCAATGCCATGAAGGCTCACATCAACATTTTAACAATTTTCCTTAAACCATCTGTCACCTTTCATATTAATCAAAGTCCATCTGGAGAGCCAGGTTTTCCAAGTACATGCTATGGTCAGGATCATAAAAAGCATACCATACCTGTCTTGTATGTTGCACGTGGAGAATGATTCAGCGCAGCCAAACTTGCTCACGTCTAAACAAAACTAAAACACGTTTCAGAAACACAGATGCATTTTTCTAAGTAATCCAAGAAATCTTATCAACCTTAACTAGTTTCATGTCTCATCTAATTGTTGTTTGAGCATCTTGATGGATCCCTGCTTTTCTTAATCTGTAGCGATCCCATTCTTTGGGCATGGTGAAACTTTGAAAGTGCATTGGTTTGGATGAGACCCCAGACAGCTGCTCAAGATCTTGGAAAATGTCCATCTTCGGTTTGGCTCAGTCAGCACTCTGCGTTGCTTTGACAGAGAACTGAAATGTTAGAAGTTTATTAAGACAAAACAGGCACGTTCCTCTAAATGAAACTTGACGTGTTGAAAAAGAATATCTAGCGTATTTTTATTGTTGAGATTCCATTAAATATACATACAACGTATTCTTTGAGAAATTTTGAAAATCAAATGTTTGATGCATAAAGTGTTTTCTTATCAATGATCATAGACTATATAAACCTATTGAGGAAATGTCACTCATTGGTTTCTGATAAAAAAAAAAGGTTTGGATGCTCAGATGGAGCATATCCATTCATGGATGAGCACTATTTGATAATGAGCACTGTTATAATACAAGATACATTATTGGTTGAAAGCAAAGGTTTAATTAAAGAGCATTAAACTAATTTTCCTCACAATTTTAAAGCATGTTTGTACAGGCTTTGCATTTGTATTTTTCTGCTGTAAAATTTAAACATGGGTGTTATTGGGAATCTCACTGTGATTGGGTGTGATTGGGAATCAATTGTTAATATGCATGTTTCATCCATATTAGAATATTCACCTCTTGTTCAAATAAAAGTTGCCTAAAATAAACAACTGTGTGCACCCTATTGTTAATGTAGATGTGTATTTCAGTAAAATTCTTCGGAGAGTTTCAGTTACCAGCATTTACATCAAAATAAGGATGCCATGTCTGCAAAACTAACATTCTAAATGAAATATTTATAGCTAATCGATATTGAATCAAAATTGAATCAAATTGAAAGCATAAAAATAAGAATGGAACCGGATGGCTCAATTGGTCACAATACAATTTACATATCCTTGTAAACACTGAACTTATGTTTGCCACTGAAACAATAATAAAGTATTTTAATAGCGCTAATAATCAAACATTTCATACATGTTTAAACGTTAATACAAGCCCTAAACTTAACATGTAAAACATTTTAATGTCTTCTATAATGAAGAGGATGTGGCAAAAAAACAATGCGTATTTGTAAAATTTTAAGTTAACAATGATATTTGTGTGCACATTAATTATTTTTGTGCGCACAACGTCAGCGTAGGTAAATTTTACAATGTAGCAAAATCTATTTGGTGCACAGGGCATCAATAGAAAAATGTCAGGCCACCTTCCCTCAACCCCAATACTGTTCGCATTATGGCATAGTATAAGTGAGAGATGCATTTACAGATTTTTTCAATAATTATATGAAATCTAAAAGGTGTGCGTTAGTACTGTAAGTCATTCTCTGCAAAAGCTAATGAAGTGACAGTTGTTTGCATTAAAGTTTGCATTCATTCATTCATTTATTCATCTTCTAAAACGCTTATTCCCTTTCTGGGTCACGGGGGTCTGCTGGTGCAGATTGGGCAAGAGGCAGGGGCACACCCTGGACAGGTCGCCAGTCCATAGCAGTCAATGTAACGTTAAAATTTTTGAACAGATTAATCAGTGTTCTGCTGCTCTGGGTCAAATTGGGAAAGGCTGCATGCAGATTTATTTTTTGATATATCTGGGAATTATTGGAAGAAAACAAACATAGTGTTATATGGACGACAGTTTAAAGAAAGCAGCTTGTCTTATACCATTTAAGCATTTCCATTTTCAAATGCCAGTAAAATGACAACCATATATGCACTTTTTTGAATTTGCTACCTTAGATATTGTAGCATATAATGTCCATACAGGCTCTCTTTCATAAGTGCCTGTGCAGAAAACCAGTTAAACGTCACCAAAATGCCACCAGCCTACAAACTAAAAATATTACAATTCAAACATCAGGTCAGTGTTCACAGCCCTTCCATCACAGGAGAAATTGACTTTTCCCAAAACTCATAGACTGAAACTGCTTATTCTTTCCGTAGAGTTTAAGTTTTGGGATATTACAACTCTAATAGCCATCTATTACAGCAACATTCTGTAGCTAAACTATAAAATAAAAAAAAATAAAAAAATTAATTTAGAAAAAACATTTTTTTTAAGAGGGGAGAGCTCTTCACAAGACGGGGGAAGTAGAGTGCCACTTGGACACAACCCGGGGTCTGGTCAACACTGGTTTGGTCTCCTGAATGAGGCTGTTCTGTAGTGGAGATATTGCCAGAATATTCCCATAATCAATAAAGTGCTTAGAGGAATATTTTCACGCATGCATGTAAATTCTCTTTAATTATTTTTATAATTTTTTTTATTACATTGAAAGTATTTAGAATTGGTATACCAATACCAATACCTCTCTATTTTAACATTTGGAAGTCTTCCATTACAGAAATTAAAAGTGATTAACTAAAAAGCAAGAAGTAAGGAATGCAGATGTTATGTCTAATGGGCAGTTGACGTGAAAAACTCTACAAAGCTCAGAATGCTGGTACAGGGACATTTAATGACTCTTCTTGAGCCTTCTTTGAACACTTATTTCAGCATCCATTTAAACTCTTATTCTTATCATTTCATCAAAGCCAAGGGGAAGTGATGTTTACACTGACTTGAGGTCACCCCTCATACACAGTTGCCAGCCCAACATAGTAAACCGCTCTAACTGGCTCATTCATGCTTTTCATTGAGGATCTTCCAGCTGGTACTCAGTAACGTCCGTGCTCACTACAGGAAATCCTACAGTGGTGATAGAATCTCTTGCTCTTTTCATCTAAACCTGTAATGGAGAACTGTTTGTACTCAGCTTTGTCCAAATCTGTAACCATCTGAATCCCTCAAAGAAGCAGGATTATAGCCATTTTAGAGAAGACTGTCTGACTTTAAATACGATAATATGTATTTTGGCTTTAAGGGGAAAATATGTACGCAGTATGTACTACATGATTTTGAAGGAGTCGGAGAAACCAAAAATGGGCTGGAAATATTAACATGTAAGTACTAATTTCACAAGGCTCACAATTCAAACAAATTTCTGCCAAAGGTGAGTTTTTCTTACTTTCGAGTTGCGTTTAAAGTTTTATCTGACACTAGCAGTGTCTTGGTATAGTTTACTCATGAGGCTCTTTTTACTCAAGTGTCAAAGGTTACAAAAGTATGTTTTTCCTTTAAAAGGAAATAAACAGGCTTTTAACATCCTGTAGATCTGTAAGTGGAGAATTCTCAAGAGGATCCAACACACTCCGAGACAGGGTTAATGGATGGAGCAGTGAACAGTGGGTTCAGGAAGCAGGAATGGAACCAGGCATGCAAATCACTCTGGTGAGTCAGTCAGTGTGAACTGTAAATCTGAAAGTTTGAGAGATCCGGGGAGGGTTTTTCTATTTTCTTTTAGGAGTTTTAAAGCGATTGGATGATGGCTGTAATGGGAAGGTGGTTCTTGAATTGGAGTGTCGTCAGGAATGGTGAGTGATTGCAGAATAAACTGACACTAGGTCACTTGTCTAGTTGGAGGTGGAGCAGCAGCTTTGGTGTAAGCTTTCAACATAGAATAATGCTGATCTTGTGACTTTTCTGTTAGTGAGCATCAGCAGTGCGAGCCAGTGTAGGGAGATCCATGGGAGATCTCTAGGCTCCATGAAAACCAATTGAGCTGATGGGTTCAGGATCATTTGACTGCATTCGTTCTGACTGCACAAGCAGGAAGTCCAGTGAGAAGGATATTGCAGTAATCTAGTCAAGATATGACCAAACCATGAACTAGGAGTTGATTTGTAGCACCTTCAGCAGATGTCTGACCTTTTTGATGTGGAACAAGGCAAATCTGAATGATTGAGCAGTTTTTATTGTGTGTTTTCATGTGTAATTGATGATGTAATTCATGAAATTGACACTCAATCATGCAACCGTAAATAAATAGAAACCCAGAACACCACAAGATCATGTTCTTAATACATTTATATGTATGTATTTGGCAGAGGCTTTTATAAAAGTGACTTACGTTTGAATGATATAACACATTTTTTTTGGTCAGTTCCTGCTTTCCCTGGGATAGAGCTTGGACAAGAGTCACAAAGAAACCCATAATGGGATAAAGGTCTGAAGTCCAGTTCACAAAGTCAAGAAAGCACAAATGCATGACTGGTTTCCCATTAACCACTTAAATAATTCAGAAGTAATGAGAACAAAATTTTGAAAAAAATATTATGATTAAACACAAAAAAATGTATCGCTATTGTTAAATATGGCTGTGGAAACATAAAAAAATGGATGGAGCCAAAAAGCCAAATTTTGAGTAAGAAAAATAGAATCATGAATAGATTATAAATAGAATGGATTATAACGGCCCAAACACATGTACATGGTACAAGATGAGGGACATTAATGCTACTTTTCCACTAGAGTAATGGCAAAACTTGGCTTGGTATGGTTTAGCTCACTAGGATTGTGTTTTCACCCATTTTCCGCATCGACTCTGAGAAGACATGGTTAAGACCCACTACTCCACTACATCGATTCTAGTGCGACACAACCTCACCATAAAAGCAAAAAGAAGAATGAAAGCACAACATTGAGGAACCACAACATGGAACAATAGATCGTCAAAAGAATGATATTTACATGGTGTGTGGGGTTTACAGCACTTAAAAGGTAAGAGTCAGTTATAAAGACAGATTGGTGTACCTTTTGTGAAGCAGACTGTAAGTCATCCATCAGGGAGATTTCTTTTCAACAAAATTATCACCTTTGGCTTGCTTACTTTTACAACCTCTACCAAATGGATTTGAAGATAAAGTACAGAAAAAGAGTACATAACAAAAGAAAAGCAACAAAAATGTTCTTAAGTGGCTTAATCCCAGAGAAATGTGTGGAAGGGAGCAGAAGATTGGAGTTACCACACTTCAGTCTTGAAACCTAAACTTTCTGAAGAGAATTTGCAAAAAAAAGAGTGGTAGAAATCTATCCTGAGATGTGAACATTGCGGCTGGCAACAATGGTATCTGCTTCGTGAAGAGTCAAATACTTTCACTCATATGAGAGCAAATCAATCTTAAGTTTGGCCAAATTCATTTTTCTGTCTCTCACAAACAAATTTATTAGTTGAAAGCATTCAAATCGAGCAAGGGGTTAAGTTTTTTCCCCCTGACTGCATTTGTCAATGAGATAATGGATGTGTATCTGCATACATTGCTCAAAAAAGCATGTGATGCTCTTCATGTGGCCCAACACAAATTCTCACTGGACATTACTCAAATCTGTTTTGACAACATCAGAAAGTGCCCCTGGATCCTTGGGGCCCCTTCAGCATTGGTTAAGTGCCTTCGAAATAATTGTTATTCTACCTCATTAATTGTTGATAAATGTGATCAGAACATGTGTTTTAACTCAAACAAAAGATGTTCATAATACTGTTCATGTTCAAAGTCAGTTTTTTTAATCTCTAAAAGTTAAACATGGTTTGTTCTCAACTTTGGAGGTGTGCTTAACTGATCGTCCTCTAAAAGCACAGTCTGAAGCGCAAAAAGAACATAAAGCACGTGTGGATGATGACTGGGAGCTACATGTTCAGTTGTTTGAAAATAAAGTTTAGTCTGAACTCTGCATTAGCGACACATAAGGCAGGAGTGGCTTTCTGCGAGAGGGGTGTCTCTTAGAGAACGCCCAAGTCTTGGCTCAAGTAATCAGCAAACTGGAGACCACCACAGTTGCATCGACCCCCTTTCTGCTGTTATGTATGCAACTCATGAGCTCCAACCGAGCGCTTGATAGGGACATGGAAGTCACGTCCGTAAAGTAGAGCAGAAACGCGTTGGATGCGGCAACCGTGCGGCGGAAAGCCCGGCTGAGCGCGGCTTCAAGGCACTGGGGAATACTTGCTTGCATTCATTTTCCTTAACGTGGACAATCATGGTTTTGTTCTTCTGGGGATTAAGTTTTGTAGTGTTACTCTCTGACTTAATGAATGCACTAGCTTCAACAGAAAGGCTGCGAGAAGCAGAGAAAGGTACGTGCTCCCCCTCCTCACTCTCTGGCTCTGCTCGGTTCTTCAAACGCGGAGAATGAATGGGTTCTTCACCGCTCTGCGCGCCGTCTCGAGCGGGTTAAGCTTAAGCTGTTGGCAACGTTTACACCTGATAAAATTTACTTTTTGGGGTCTTCGAATGAAGCCTGAAAGCGGACGTTTTAAGGAGAATTTCTTTGTTTTCATGTAGTCATCGGGTGCCCACATGAATGAAGAAGCTTTGAATTCTCGTTTGTCGGAAAACACCTTGACAGTGACTCTCTGAAGTACTTTATCATAAACTTTACCGATTAAGGTAAATATATCCGTCGAGGTCATGTGCAATTTGGTATTTCTAGTTTTCCACTAATGTCAGTCGTTGCTACCCTGTAAAACTGTCAACCCTGTTCGCACTTGATTGGAACTGTTGAACCACCTGTGAAGGGTGGCCATGCTGATTTTTTGAACTTGAGCATTAACTATAGAAGTTATTTGTTGCGCAAAGCATCTTTACAACGCATTTCTCGTAATGATTTTAACCTCTGTTCTCGTTTTCAGCGAAACTAGCTCGGGCTGGAACGTATGAGATTGTGACTCCAGCCAGGGTGAATGATGCCGGGGACCGGTTGCCCACAGGCGTGCACTTCAAGAGGAGGAAGCGGAGCACGGATCCAGCAACCGGCAACAGCTCCCATCACTGGAGTTCGTCGCATGTCTATTACCAGATATCTGCCTTTGGGCAGGACTATTATCTTAATCTGACTCTCGAGTCGGGATTTATTGCACCAGTTTACACTGTCACGATACTTGGAGCATCCAGAGAAATTCAGAATTCAGAAGAAGGGGAGGAGGACTCCGAGTATCAGCACTGCTTTTATAAAGGACATGTGAACGCTGGCCAGGAGCACACTGCAGTAATCAGCCTCTGCTCCGGTTTGGTGAGTCTACAAAGATGCATATCATTTATTATGCTGCTGTGCTGCATGGTAATCGCAATTGCAATTATTATAATACCCTAAACTGTGTTCCAGATGTAAAGTGTTTCATAATATGATTGGAATTGGCCTCAACTTTGCCTTGATTGATTTAAACTGTGCATTTATTCCCACTTACTTTAGTTTATTTTTCTATCTGATAAAGTGTGATTTATGAATTGGGTGACGCACGTTGATCTGCTGTATTAGATGCAGGAGCGTGCTGACGTCGGCAGGGCTTTCCATGTATGGGAGTCTGATGTCATCGCTTAATGTGAGCCAGAGTGTACTCCGTGTGTAGCCCAACTTCTCACAGATCACAGGCAGCATGGGAACTGATGTAGTAGGGGTTTGAAATGATTCTTTAGATTGTGGTTCTTTAGAGTTTTTAGTGTTTAATCTGAGCTATGGAAGATTCCCTGAATATGGGACTTCATTTGACCATCATTGGGTTTTCAAAAACGTGGTGATTTTTTTTCTTTCTGGTGGCTGAGTTCTACAGACATTCTTGGTAGCTGTCAGCTTTCTAGGAGTATTTTTGACAAATTGCTTTTTGATTATTTATATTTTTGATATATTTATGAGGGAGTAATCAGAATTTTGAAAATGGTCAACATTTGTATAACCCCTGTAATCATGATAACAAATATGGGTTTCCTTCAGCTCAAAGCATGCTGCTATGCCAAATGTTATGGATTTTTCTTTTCTTGAATTGAAGGTGTGTGGAATGCTGTAAACAAAAATTGCTTTCAAAATGGAAATACTTAGAATTTCTTTTAACCAATTACAAAATGCAATGAATGAACAAAAGATAATTAAATCAAATCAAAAATGGGCATGACCACTTTTTTTGTCTTCAAAACTGTTTTATGTACATTTGAACACAATAACTTATCTGGGAAGGCTGTTCTAAATATCTTGGAGAACTAACCAGGGACCTTCTGTGGATATTCACATCCTTCTGTCTCTTCATGTAATCCATGCAATTAATGTTTCACTCATTATTGTTATTCTCTCCAGCCCTTTGACAAAAAATATTTGTTCACCAGGATGGGTTAAGAGGGCCCTAAGCAGAATTTTTCTGTGTCAACAAAATGAGATTGTTTTCAAGCATGATAATTTGTGATGATGTCATTATGGCTCTGTTGATTAGATGATCAACAAGAACTCATTTTAACGAGAAAAGTTTCTCCAGTGTAAAATGTTTAACGGTACCATGGCTCATAAACAAAGCAAGCTCTTCATGATAGATAACCAACACATCATCATCATCATAGATAAGATTAAAATATGACTGTTGGTTATTATTCATTTTATCGTCCAAGATGAATTTTATTTCTTGTTTTATATAGTGACTGTTGGGTAAAAAATTGTATTTGTCATTGCATTACTTTTAGATGCATCTGCTCTTGAGGGCCCCCTGGTGGCCATGGGGCCCTAAGCATCTGCAGTCAAGTTTTGTAATGATAATTCTAAATGACTATAAAACTTATAAAACACTTTTTTATCTACATTTTTTTCTAAATTAAATATTTAAATCGATCTTTGTCTTGAGAATCTTCTTTTTTACTTCATTTGTTTTGTCGCTTACCAAAATACACCTAACAGCCAAAAAGTTCCAATCTATTCAGTGGCCCAATGTGTGTAAGTCCAGTATCTAGGCATGTAGACTGCAGTATTAAAACAATGGGCTGCCACCAGGAGCGCAGAGAATTCCCTTGGTCTTCAGATCAGCTCTTGAATGTGCTGTAGAGAGCTTCATAAAATTAATTTCCATGGCTGAGCAGCTGCATCCAAGCCATAAATCACCAAGTGCAATGCAGAGGGTTAGAAGAAGAGGTGGAAAGAACATGCCACCGGACTGTAGAGCAGTGCCGATGTGTTCTTTGGAGTAACTGCTAAGTTTCTGGCAAAATGTTTTTGTTTTATACTTTTCTAACTGCATTGATCCAAATGAGAATCTTGGCATGAGGCTGTTTTAGGGAGCTGGGCTTGTAAAAGTAAAAGTTACGGTTACAGTAAAAGTAACTGTTACATGTTTCCGCAGACCAAGACATTCTGGATTCCATGTTACCAAATTTGTGCAAACTGTTGGATGGCTCCTTCCTGTCCACTCTGCATTAGTGCATACATCCATAAGGACATGTATTTTCGAGTTTGTTGTGAACGAACCTGACTGGTCTACACAGAGCCCAGACATCAACCCAATAGAACACCTTTGTCAAGAATTAGAGAGGAGAAAGTGAAATAGGCATCTTCCAAAATCAATGTCTGACTTCAAATGAAATTTTGGAAGAATGGTCAAAAATCCATTTAAACACACTCCTGAATTTTGTTCATAGAGTCAAAGCTGGAGAGTGAAAGCTTTCGTTTTAAATGTTCTGATGTTCAAACCCAATGGATTCAGAAGGGAATGTCATCAAAGTTCACATGTTCCTAATGGCAGAAAAGCTTTTTGCAGTTTACTATATGTTTTGTCAAATGGACCCAACAATTATTTATTAATAGACACTGCCTCTGATGACATTTAGATTACCAATTTGTGCTAATTGAGCTACAATCTGATTTCTGTAATGAAATAACTAACTTTAAACTGTTAAACCTGTTTTTTTTCCCTGAAGATAACGACATTCAACAAAGTGCTACTTGCTGGTTGTGTGCTATAGAAAATTCAAAATAATTTGTGAGTCTAGCAGAATGTTCTGATGGTTATCAACATCATTCTGCATTCATTACCCACCAGAGGCTGGGGCATGGAAATGCATTCAATGTATGCATGCTTTTACTCCATTAGCCACTGGCTTTTGTATGCAAATCTGAGCAAAAACTTCTAAGCACTATTTACAGTGGCATTCACTGGCAATAGACTGGTTAAAACCTTGTGTTGTTTGTTTTAGCTTGGCACTTTCAGGTCACCAGAAGGGGAGTTTTACGTCGAGCCCCTTCATAGCCACAATGGTGAGGAGTATGAAGAAGAACACATCAAACCTCATGTCGTGTACAAAAAAGAAGCCTCAAAAAAGACTGTAGATGATTCAGCTGCATGCGAAACTTCAGGTAAGCAGAAAATTTTACAAACAATATGAAACATTTTACTTGAAATATGGACGTTATAGATCTCAAGGAGGTGTCTACTTATGTTTTTTAAGTTTCAGATGTTGTGGAACTAGAAAAGTATCCTGTTTTGAATGAATAAAAATCAAGATATTTATTTGTCTCACTCACAATCATGAGATGTTTGGTGGAATTGTGTAACGCCTGCTGCAGCAGTCACTTGCTGACAACACATGTACAGTTGTTGGTTCTGGAAATGTAACTTCTAATCATGCGCATATAAAATCTTTGAGCCATTCGATATTTCTGATTCCAGTTTCACCATATGGTCGAACAAATTGAATGTGGCATAAGCTGCAACAAAGTGGCACAGTCTCTCAGTTCGAAGTTTGCTGACTTGTGGCTGGTCTGGGGCCTTTTTAAGTGTTTTTTGAGTGTAATGGTAGTGTTTCTGCTAAGTTAAAGTGCTTTTATTAAACTCAAATTAAAGGTGCAAGGTATGAGTGTATCTGTTTCAACATTTAAAGCACCTTAACGTTAAATAAAGGAACTGCAAGTTGGTAGAATATAACCATACATGGTAGTTGATAACTATGACCTTGAAGCGAACCATAGTGTATTCAACTCAGTATCAGAGATTGGCTGTTCCTTGCCCAGTTTTAAGCCTCCTATGCAGTTGTTTCTGTTTCAGTTCATGCCTGGGTTTGTGTGACTAGGTTAACTATCTGAGTTGGGGTAGTTTTAGAACCAAAGTTTCTGTGGGTTCACAGCTATAATTTTGTGTTGTGAATCTAGGCCAAAACCAGTGACACTGAAAGTCAAATACATTACATCTGTGCACTCTGCTTTAAAAGATGTTTAAAGCTCTGAATGATGTTCAAAACAGAAACATAGTGTAGATCATCTGCTCACGGTATATATTTCCAGCTGTAATGCACAGATTACTCTGACAGCTCGGAAGATTTGAGCTGTGTTTTTAGTTTTTACATTTCTTTTGGAAGTTTTTTCAACATATAAACATAATATAACAAGAAATGTATGTTTTGTATACAAGTATGATGTGTAACAATAATTGCATATTATTATTCCCCTAAAATGAGCAATTATTTTGATTTTAAGTATTTTTACTGATGTATATATGAAAATGAGACATGAAACTAAACATAAAGCAATGGTTTTGATCATTTGAAAAATTACTAAAACCGAATACATTTGTGGGTTTTGATGAAGCTTGTGACCCTCCTACCTGTTCGTTTGTTTGTTCGTTTGGTTTTGGATTTCCCTAGAAAGAGCAGTGAGAGCTACTTGAACCCTCCACTCAATGCTCTCACACTCACAGGGTGTACAGGCTTGCTCAGCTGCAGTTAGGGAAGAATGCAAGAGATGATGCTCACAGAATTTCTGTTTAAATAGGTAGTAGTTTTTCTACACTCACCAATAGTTTATTTGTTCATTTCAATCATGGTAATCTTAAATGATTGTGGTCCTGGCAAGTGTTAAGTTGGCATTCCTGCAGAGAAACTGTTTGACATAATTTCCTGTTGTGTTATAGCTCTATGGCATTGTTTTCATTAACTGCTGTACTTTTTTATTTAATGCTCAGCAGTATTATAACATTTTCTAAATTAGGAGGCTCGCCTGTTTTAAAGTCCAGATTTCACATATAAACTTCAATAATAATTGCAAGCTATTATGTTAATCTGACCACACATATCCACATTTAGTTTTAAATTTTAATTGTGATATTTAATAATAATAGCAACATAAAAAGGGGAGTTGTATGTGGTCTAGTATTTTTCTTTTTAAATAAATATTTTGTTCTTTAATTTGCAAATGCCTTCAAATTAAAGCATCTTATAAAGAAATGTTCTGTTCATGTGCATGTTTATGATGAAAGGCACATAAATAGACCCGGTATCACTATCACTGACATTCAGATGTTCTATAGTGCGGTTCCTGCTATCTCCTACATCCTCCGCTTTTCTATTTACAAATGTGATTGAGTAGAAACTAGTGGAACAGGAAAAGTAATCTTGGAAGCTTTTGGTATCATTTCAATCTTACTTTACTGCCCAAAAATCCTGTTGACTCTTGCACTTCCTGTGGCCTGAAGATAAGGAAACTCAAGAGGCCCAATAGCATGAAGGCCACGTGGTGAGCAGCGCTGTTGTAAACTAGGCCTAGTTTTTACTGTTTAAAATGTAGTGCAACAAAAATAAATTCTGACTTGGCTCACGCATGCTGCTGTTTATCAATTGCAGTCAATGACAGCTCATTGTGTTTGAAATAGTCCACTTGTGTTGTGTTATTCAAAATGAACCCGTTGACCTCAGAACGTGCTGAGAGATGAACTTATTTTAGACAGCTTTTTTATTCAGGAAAGGTTTATTGTGGCCCGCTTTTCTCAAGAAGTAAAATCTTTTTGACTGAGTTTGGCAGCATTTTTGTCTCAACATTTGGCCCCAACCCGAACATCTTAGTAAGGTATATATGTTTTTTTTTGGCACAGTTTTGCATGGGCCTGTATATTCTATGGAAAGATATGTCACATATATGAGTTTGGATTAAAACAACTAGATAAAGGTTCAGCTTTATCTGTGGCAGCTGTCCGGCATGGTCACATCCTAGGTATACCCCCCAAGTGTTTTGGAAGGGTCGTATAAGTTCTGAAATAGACAGATTGAGGTTGGTTTGGTTAATATAGGTATGAGTTCATGAGATAATTGAACACGCAGGTAATGCCCTGATAACTTCTCCCAAAATATGTTTAATCTAAATGCCACTTACTAACATAAAAGAGACTTTTTGGCCAACCACACTACTTCAAAAGCTGACATATAGCTTTGTCTTGTTTAGGAAACAAAATCCTTTTGTAAAATAATTATGAAAAGAACTATCTGCACATCACTTAATGCAACTTTTTGAAACCAAAACTGAAAATGATCAGAAAGAGGTGAAACAGGTGGTCAGTTTTTTCTTAAGTAGAAAGTCAATATTGTTTGTAACGTTTTACTTATTGATATTGTCGCAGGAGAGGGACCACACAACAAGGTTTTTAACAGAAAAGTGCCCCGGAGGGTGGATTTATTAAGAGTGATATTTGAAGTGCTCGTGGATAGTGCAGTCTTTAGGTGCTCGGTGCTCGTGTCCTCTTCCTTTGTGGTGCTCTTCCCAGTCCCAGGTGTGCTCTCGTGCTCGGTGCCCAGATGAAACGGTGCGGTAGGGGATAATGCCGTCTTCTGGTCGTCACGGGCTGTCTGGAGGGAGAGAGAGAGAGAGAGGAGTTAGCCGCAGCACTCTTCGGAGGTTCTGCTCCCCGTAGAAGCTCCGTCTCTCCCTTTTATGCTGCCGCGCTGATGAAGCGCGGCTGTTCCCGATTCGCCCTTGATGGTGGGCGCCAGGTGTTCGGGATCTGTGCCAGGACCGCGCTGATTGAGATGGACCTCCGTCACACTCCCCCCCCCAAGCGTTGTTCTGGCGGGTCCTGAAACGCATCACAGATGGATTAGGGATTAAGGGTGGGTGGGGAGTGACCCCTGACAAACCTGCATATCCGGCCCAGATCCGGGATAGGCCGTCTGCGTTGGCGTTGTCGGCCCCGGCCCGATGGCGGACTTCAAAGTGGAAGTCCTGGAGCGCAAGGAACCAGCGGGTCACCCGAGCGTTGGTCTCCTTCGCTCTGGCCATCCAGTGTAGTGGGGCGTGGTCTGTCAGGAGGGTGAACCGCCGGCCCAGGAGGTAATACTTTAGCTCCAGGACTGCCCACTTGACGGCCAGGGCCTCCTTTTCGACAGCCGCGTACCGGGTCTCGGCCGGGCTCAGCTTCCTGCTGATGTAAATCACAGGGTGTTCCTCACCTTCCTGCACTTGGGACAGGACGGCTTCCAACCCTGTGTCGGAGGCGTCGGTCTGTAGCAGGAAGGGGCAGTTAAAGTCAGGCGCTCGGAGTACCGGCTCCGTCGTGAGCGCCTGCTTTATGCTCCGGAACGTCCCCTCCAGTTCCGGAGTCCACTCAATCTTCTCCGGCTGCCCCTTCCTGGTCAGGTTTGTCAGGGGGGCGGCTAAAGAGGAGAAGTTGGGGATAAAGCATCTATAATACCCCGCCAACCCCAGGAAGGCTCGTACCTGGGTCTTTGCGGTGGGGCGAGGTGCCTCTTGGATGGCCTGGACCTTCTTATCCTGGGGGCGGATCATGCCACGCCCCACACGGAATCCCAGGTACGACGCATCGGCTTTGGCAAGGTGACATTTGCGGGGGTTGACGGTTAGCCCGGCTCTCCGGAGCTCCGTGAGCACCCTCCGCAGACGGTCCAGATGGTCGTCCCATGCCTCCGAGTGGATGACCACATCATCCAGGTATGCGGCGGCGTATGTCTGGTGTGGGCGGAGCAGGATATCCATCATGCGCTGGAATGTGGGCGGGGCTCCATGCAGGCCGAAGGGGAGACGTCGGTACTGCCAGTAGCCTTTGGTGAGGTCTAGGGTGGAGATGTACCGTGCCCTCCCTAGACGATCCAGGAGCTCATCCACTCGGGGCATGGGGTAGCCATCGAACTCCGAGATCTCATTCAGCCGGCGGAAGTCATTGCTGAAGCGGAGGGTGCCGTCGGGTTTAGGAACCATCACGATGGGGCTGGACCACGGGCTCCGGGATGGCTTTATTATCCCCAACTTAAGCATTTGTTGTATTTCCTCCTCTATAGCCTGCCGACGGGCTTCCGGCACTCTGTAGGGCCGCTGCCGGATGATAACTCCTGGTTGGGTCCTGATGTGGTGTTCGACAACGTTGGTCTGCCCTGGCTGATCGGAGAACACATCCTGGAACTGACTGACCAGGTGCTGCAGCTCCTTCTTCTGGGCAGCCGAGAGGTCTTCGTTGGAGTCCACCTCCACCGGGGAACAGGAGGCGAGTGCGGCCAGTTGGTCTCTGGTCCCCACCCACTTTTTCTTTTTATGTGGTACAGTTTCTCCGGTTGTCTTCTCCCTGGTTGCCGAACTTTATAATTGACGTCGCCGACTTTTGCTGTGATGGTGTATGGCCCCTGCCACTTGGCCAAAAACTTGCAAGCGGAGGTGGGAACCAGGACCATCACTCGATCCCCCGGCTGGAACTCCCGGGGCTGGGCTGCCTGATTGAAGTGCCGTTGTTGGGCTTGCTGCGCCTGGACCAGGTGTTCCCGGACTAACGGCATGACCCGCTCGATGTTCTGACGCATCTGGGTTACGTATTCGACCACAGAGCAGAGCGCTACCGGCTGCTGCTCCCACGCATCTCGGGTGACATCTAGGAGGCCCCTTGGTTGACGGCCGAACAACAATTCAAAGGGGGTGAACCCTGTGGAGGCTTGGGGTACCTCCCGGATGCCGAAGAGGACGTAGGGGATCATTCGGTCCCAGTCGCATCTGTCTTCAGCGGCCACCTTTTTTAACATCCTCTTGAGGGTCTGATTGAATCTCTCGACCAGGCCATCTGTCTGGGGGTGGTAGACCGAGGTGCGGAGCTGGTCGACCTTTAGCAGCCGGCAGAGGTCAGCCATCAGCCGGGACATGAAGGGGGTTCCCTGGTCAGTCAGGATCTGGCTGGGGATGCCCACCCGGCTGAACAGCAGGAACAGCTCCTGCGCGATGTTTTTCGCGGTGGCTTTGCGTAGGGGCACGGCTTCCGGGTACCGGGTGGCGTAGTCCACGATGACCAGGATGTGCTCATGGCCACGGGCAGACTTTGGCAACGGCCCCACTAAGTCCATCCCAATCCTCCCAAAGGGCACCCCTATGATGGGGAGTGGAATCAGTGGACTGGGGGGAGGCGTTTGCGGTAATGTCTTCTGGCACGTAGGGCATGCCTTGCAGAACGCTTTTACCTCGCCGTCAATCCCCGGCCAATGGAAGCGGTCTCGGATCCGCTGGGTTGTGTTTCCTGCTCCCAGGTGCCAGGCCATTGGGTGGGAGTGCGCGAGCTCCAACACCGTCTCCGTCTTCGACCGGGGGACGACGAGTAGCTCCTTAATCTCCCCCCGTCGTTCGGCGACGCAGTAGAGCAGACCATCCTTCAGGATGAAGTGCGGGAGAGGATGGGGCCCGGGTTGGAGTTCCTGTCCCTCAGCCACGCGCACCTGAGCCCAACAGTGCTTCAGCCGGTCATCTTCGTGCTGCTCGTGGCTGAAGGACCCCCCTCGTGTAACCCGCTGGAACACATCATAGAAGAGGTTAGCAGAGGGGGGGGCGGACTCACCATCTCTCCCGCTATCCGACGCTAGGGTGACAGCCGGGTTGGATGAAGCCTCCTCCTGCGACGGGGTTGGGCGGCTCCCTCCAAGGCTGACGGGTCGGTGGGTGGCGGCGGTGAGCAGGCCTGCGAACCCGGGGAAATTCCTGCCGAGGAGTACTGGCACAGGTAGGTTTTTTACTAAACCCACCTCGACCATCCAGGTCTTCCCTCTGGCCTGGAGCTGAACATCGCGGGCCTTCACCTCTCGCTGGCTCCTCAGCAGGCTCACGGAACTCCCCGAGTCTAACAACGCGTGATAGTGACGTCCATTGACCCTCACCGTCACTCCCGGGGCTCCTTCCGGCAACCGATGGTGGAATCCACAACCCGCCAGCCATTTCTTCTTGGGGGGTGATGGTGGATCCGTCGGCATCGGTTCGTCATGAGGGAAGGGAGCCGCCAGTCTGCTCTCTGGTCGCGGGGTGCCCTCTGGCGGACGCGGGTCCTGGACCACCCTCCGGGGGTACGGTGGCGCACGCTCTCCGGGGTCGTCGCGGTGGGCCACCTCCGCCAGCTCAATGGCCTCTACGGCCTCCCATAACGTGGTTGGGTTCCTCATTCGAACCGCTTGCTTCTGTGCGCGAGGGAGTGCTCTCAACAGCTTGTCCAGCACCACACGTTCAACGACCTGGCTGGCGGAGGGGCTTCCTTCGAGCAGCCAGAGTCGGGCGAGGCGGGATAGGTCAGCGGCTTGAGCGCGCGCTGGCCGGCGAGGGCGATATTCCCAGCCGTGGAAATGCTGTGCCGCGGAGATGGGAGATAGGCCCAGTCGTGCGAGTATTTCTCTTTTGAGCTCTTCATAATCATCACGTACGCTGGAGTCCAGAGAAAAGAAAGCTCGTTGCGCCTCGCCGGTCAGCAGCGGTGCCAGCGCCCGTGCCCACTCGTCTCGTGGCCACCCTTCCGATCCTGCAGTGGATTCAAAGAGCTGGAGGTAGGATTCGACGTCATCGTGGGGAGTCAGCTTTTGGAGAAGCCGCATAGCCTGAGCTCTCACATCGGGAAGCGGGATTTGTTGGGTGCTGGCACCCTGAAGATCGCTAACCTTCCACTCCGTTTCGCTCTGCTGCTTCCCCAGGAACTCGACGATTTGTTGTTGTCGGATGGTCATCTCAGCCAGGTGTTTGACGATGTCTTCCATTTTGGAGCGCGTCGCACACCGTACTCACTGTGAATCCAGAAAAAAAAGAAAAAAAGGAAAAAAAAACTGCAGGGTTAAATATCCGGGTTGTAGAAACGCTTGAGTGTGATCCCCCCTGGGTGTTATACCCGCATTCTCCACCAGTTGTCGCAGGAGAGGGATCACACAACAAGGTTTTTAACAGAAAAATTCCCCGGAGGGTGGATTTATTAAACGTGCTGAATGGAGTGCTCGTGGGTAGTGCAGTCTTTAGGTGCTCGGTGCTCGTGTCCTCTTTCTTCGTGGTGCTCTTCCCAATCCCAGGTGTGCTCTCGTGCTCGGTGCCCAGATGAAACGGTGCGGTGGGGGACGGTGCCGTCGTCTGGTCTTCACGGGCTGTCTGGAGGTAGAGAGAGAGAGAGGAGTTAGCTGCTGCACTCTTCGGAGGTTCTGCTCCCTGTGGAAGCTCTCTCTCTCTCTTTTATGCTGCCGCGCTGATGAGGCGCGGCTGTTCCCGATTCGCCGTTGATGGTGGGCGCCAGGTGTTCCGGATCTATGCCAGGACCCGCGCTGATTGGAATGGACTCCCGTCACAATATATTTTGATTTCACCTCAAAATCAATGTGATAACAAAAAAGCCTAATGATGATTTCAATTCAAGAATTTGAAGTTCAATTATTTCATTCAATAGGGTATATTTTAATGTTTTCACATTTTTGTGTGATAACAAAGTGAGAAGAAACCATTCTCGTGTAGGTTTCCTCCAGTTTATTGGTTTCCAGTATCATGCTATAGGTGACTTGGAAGCTCAAAGTACCGGTATTCCCAGAAGTGAATGGAGAGTGAATGTGATGTAACTCACATTTCACACAAGATGAAACAGAGATGTCTCCTATGACCCTGCCCAGGCAAATTACTGTCAGCATTCATTAAAATGTCAGTTTCAATCCATTATTCAAAAATGATTAGTGATGTGATTTAGTTTGTTTAGGTAAATCTTGATAGTAGACAGTGGTGTTGGGTGGCTAAGAGTTGAAGTACAATTGTGGTGATAATGTGTACATTGTCTATGAAAAAATACTTGTATTCTTTAATTTTTTTTTTGTGTGTGTTCCTCCTTGAATTTTTCCAAGTCTACTTGGAAAACAAAACTGGCATTGAAACACAAATTTAGTCTTATTTTGGAAACACTGCCCAAAAGATCAGTTTTTGTTATAATCATTGTCTGTGCTAAACCTACTATGTTTTCTTTAATGGTGTAAAACTCATTAAACATGCATAAAATTGGTAGAAACAGATTTTTAAGAATATCATTTCTGCTTATAGGAATGTAAAGTCTCAAAATATTGTTGAAAAAAATTGCATTTTACTTTCTAATAAACACTTTTAATAAATGCAATTAATTTAAAAGCAAACGAATATGATTGTATTTGTATTTTTTTAAATATAAACATAACCTAAAAAACATTATGGCATATATGTTATTCCTGTCATGTTGTTTGGCAGAAATGTACAACTGAAAATAAAAATAAGATAAATAGATAAATGGAAAACTATTAAATAAATAAAAAGCAACCTTTACTTTTATAGCATCACAAACGGTACATCAATATAAACAACATCAAACTGAATGTATCAAACAAATATATACTTCTTTAAATACATACATTTAAGAAACAGCACATAAAACAGTAATATTCTGTTACTACATAGCTATGATTAATGAATTACAATGCACTCCTGACTTAAATGTGCGGAGTTCTGTAACCACCCTGAGCTCTTTCTGCATTCTCTAGAAGTGTAGAATAGAAAAAGCACATTTTGAAATAAAGTGTAGCAGCTTAGGTAGTTTCTTCTTGGTAGAGCACAGACAGTAGTGATCAAATAAGAGCATGTTGCTTGGCAAAATGACAAAACGATGCATATATTTAGAAAAGAGAGATTTTAACCTTTCACATAAAACTAAACATACACTTTCACATACACTTGCATTGGTTAGGGAATATTTGAATAGCATATTTCAAACCTGGTACTGGGTTTGCTAGGAGTGCTAGAGTCTTTTTTAAAGAGTTTAACTCTTTACAACTACTAGTCAAGTTGGTGGAAAAAAAGGTGCCCGATGGATGCCTTTTCTTTTAATAAATCATGAAAACCTCTTATAAACCAAACAACATTTTAAAATTGTAAATTGTGTGTGCATTTTTACTTATTTTTAGATTACTCTATAAAATGAATTGATTTTATAAATGATTTTAACTGTTGCCCTCTTAAATTCTAGGACATATAGAGCCACAGCGCAAACACAGGAAGAGGCTGAAGAGAAAGTCGCCCTCCAGCATGCTGTCCGACCTGGAGACTCTTAATTCCAGACTCCTCTCTGCCCCCTTCCCCTCCTCAGAAAACAAGCACAGCTCTGCTAATGAAAGCAGTGACTCCGAGCCACACCGGAGATCAAAGCGTTTCCTTTCCTACCCCCGTTTCGTTGAAGTCATGGTTGTGGCAGACAGCAAGATGGTGGAACATCATGGAAGCAACCTTCAGCACTACATTCTTACACTCATGTCCATCGTAAGTTCCGCCCAGTTAACCACAGTCTGGGTTTGATGACTGTGTTCGTCGCTTTGGGGTCAGATCGTCAGCATGGGGTGAAAATGTCTGAGGGGCTTGAATGTGAATATAAAACAAATAAACTCAGGTATGTCGCATACACGGCATGCTTTAGATGGTTTTTGCTGAAACTCACCAGGAGGTTAGATGACCTATATTTTGATCCTGGCAAAGGCTGCATTCTCAGCTGGATCTAGCAGTACTTTGCCAAGAAATGTTTTTTTTTTTTCTTTTTCAGCTTTTGAGTTTGAGAATGTCTTGTGTTCAAAGTGTTTTAGACTGTTTGACAGTTTAAATAGCATCAGCCAGTGACTGGGAATGTAGATGCTGTATAATTGTGTCACATGACCAAGATGTTGTGCCAGATGTAGTATGACTTGATTTAATTCATTTAAACTTAAAAGTTTTCTTGTTTCTGTGTAAGACATAACAACAAACTTGCATTTAAGTTTAAAATTTTATTGTGAACGTCATATGAACATGGCTTGAGAAATTTTGAAAATATGCTCCAAATTTGTTCTAACTTTGAGCCATTATTAAGACAAAGCCGACACAATTTTGCAGATTATTTGAAATGAATTTTGGTCCAAATTTTTGTGCGACCAATTTTTGTCCGAGCCAGTGGTACCAATAAAAAAGAGTCACCCTGGCATATCAGATCCATTTTTCTCAAAGAGAATGACCAATGAAAACTGCCCCTTTTGATGTAAAAGAGCCACCCGGTGGCACTAATCCAACATTTTTGTAGCATCTTTGTATAAGAAAGAAATATTGAGCCACAATTCCTCTCTTTTCTCCACATTTTTGTCAAACAGCTCACTGTGATCAGCCACCAATAGTGTAAACCCCTCGACATCCATGTTTTTTTTCTATGTGTTCTACGCATCAATATTTCCTTGACCCAGGCTGAGAAGTCATCCGAAGATGTACAATTCGGATGATTTGTGTAGAGGCCAGTTGGTACTAGTTGGAGTGTTTTGATCAAGGAGAATTGTTGAATTAAATATTGGAGAGAAAATTTGGATCTGTGTGTAGAGGCCTTAAAGGCCAATACACACCTCTTTTACATTGGCACCACTCGTCGCACAAAACTTTGGACTGAAAAATCAGCCTTAAATTGTCTTACATAGTTAAATATGATCTGTTAAAGGCAGGGTAGGCAATTTTTCATAACCAATAATAACAATAAACCAATGAATCTTCCGATGCGATGCCCTAAACCAATAACTCGTCAACAAATAAACTAAATGCCTAAAGCATACAGTGATCATGCGGCGTACTACTGCAAAACAGAGACCTGCTTTAATGAAAGTATGCATCATTGCTTTTAATATTCAGTTATTAAAGCCACACTATATAAAGTCTCCTTTCTCCACACGATTGAAACATATGCCACTATCGATTGACCACAACTGTGTTTTGGTTGCACCGGCTACCCTGCCATACATAAGTTCAACTGATTAGTGGTTAGAAAGCAGTGAATGGTACATATTGCTGTACTATTAAGTATAATATGCTAAAAGTATATGATTAGAACAACGTGATACCATTGTCAAACACAGTCAGATGTAAAGACCTGACTGGTGGTGAAAGAAAGCAATCGTAAGTCTCAGTCTGGCAGTTTGAAACCCCTGCTGTAAAGTAATTAGAAACCCTGATAATGAATTCCAATGTTCTGTCTTCTCTCGTCCAGGTTTCCTCCATCTATAAGGATCCCAGCATTGGAAACCTTATTAACATTGTTATTGTGAAGCTGGTCATTATAAAGAATGAGCTGGTAAGAGTTTATTTTTTGTTGTTGAAAGGAAGTGTGTTAATTAACAGCTGCATTAAGAGCTCTTTTAAACACACTTAAACTGTTCTTTACAGCCAAGTCCTAATGGTTTCCATAGGGTAGGTGTATTAAAATGTTTGCGAAACATCTGTCTCTATTCTCCTTCAGGATGGCCCTAATATTTCATTCAACGCACAAGCCACTTTGAAAAACTTCTGCATCTGGCAACAGAATCAAAACCACCCAGATGACAACCATCACTCGCATCATGACACTGCAATTCTGATCACAAGGTGACCTTTCTTTACTCTGTAGTATTGCTTACTTCTGATGTAGTAAACAAAGCTCTTGCACAAATGCTCGATGTTATTTGTCTTAATTACTTAGAGTTCAATTATGTGGCACCTATTAAAATGTACACAGTCTAATAACACTGAAACTGGTTGTAAATCATTTAAACTAAAGCTGTACATTTAGAAAAATAATTATTAAAATGTGTGTCAACGTACACTAGATTGAATGCATTTGAAAGGAATCTTGTTTTTTTTTTCAGGCAGGACATCTGTCGAGCACGGGACAAATGTGACACTTTAGGTAATAATTATACTTTTCACTTTAGGAGAGTGTTACATTGATGAGTGGCAACTTAACAATCAGGGTTTTTAAGTTTAATGAAAAGAAAGATTTTAGAACAGAGTCTCTCTTGCATAACAGTAACATATTTAGCATTCTTCCATGAAGCTGTCTGGCTCACAATCAACCAGAGATGTTCTTTTCTCTAACAGTGCAACATGTGCAAACCAAAATATGGATAAATGAAAAAGAATGAGTTTGAAATATGTTGAATTAGGGCTAAAATCAATATCTCAAATAATTTTTAACTCGATTTAGATTAATGAACGGTTATTTTTGGTATTTTTTTCCAATGACAGTTGTTAATAATAATATTTAATTTGGAGGCACCCATCTTGCCACCGTTCAAAAGCACAAAAAATATAAAAGTAGCAACAGTAAAAACATCAATAATAAAACAATTGAAAAACCAAAGTAAAAGAGAGAGAGGTTGGTAAAAAAAAAACATACATTTACACACTGTAAACCTTTATGTAGGCAACCTGAGCTAAAAGCACAGGGTTTTGGTATGACAAGAGGCTGCGAAGCTGCATGTCTAAGGGACCAGACAGGGGTATGAACTTCAGTGAGATAAGAGGGACCTAGTAAGTAAGAGCACTTTGAAATGAATTCAAAATTGTATGAGTTGCAAAAAAGTTTCTGAGTTGTAACCTAAAATTTTAGGTGTTGTAAGACTGGAGTGATGACTGGAGTTTGTGTTATTAATCTGGTTATTAAAGTTCTAGTGGGATGTGACAAGAGCGTGAACTAGAACAGCGGTAGATTTCTGGGAGAGAGACGGACAAGGTGGTGCATAGTTCACTAACAAGTTTTGTACAGCAAATATGCTCACATATTACAAGTAAGATCATTTAAATTTGATCAATTATATGTTCCGAATGTCAGTGTTGATTATAAATATTGAATATTATATATAGCCCCATATCGAATTACAATCAGAAATCCGCTTGAGTTTTATAATAGATGTGTTCTCCATTCAGGGCCAATATTCCATATTCCAGGCCTTTTTTCTAATGTATGGTTGAACACTTGAATGCAACTCACTTCTGACTCCAGCCTCAAGTGGCCAGTAAATAAATTGCATTTTCACTTCCTATTGTGCAACCAGGAAGAAAGTGCTACCCATAAAAAGTCTGAAGTTTTTCATTAAAAGTTCAAAATGGTACTAAAACAAGATTTAAAAGGATTTTTGAATGATCAAAATCAGGATTCCGTGCGAACTTAAATGCCTAAAAGAGGACAGACACTAATGTAACCATGACTACCATTGTTCCCTTGGTTTTAAATGCTTCCACTGTGTTCTTTCATGATCTTTCAGGTCTTGCTGAGCTTGGTACAGTGTGTGATCCTTATAGAAGTTGCAGTATCAATGAAGATAATGGACTCAGCACTGCCTTCACCATTGCTCACGAACTTGGCCATGTGTGAGTACATTCTGTGAGATTCCATGTCATAAAATAACTTTTACCTTTCGTTTTAAGTAAGATGGTGTTATGTGTTTTTACCCAGTATCCAATACATTTTAACACTCAAGTAGAACTTGCAGTTCACATGCTTTTAGCGACTGTAAACCCTTCAGCAATATTAGCTCTATTTGACAGAAGGGACCATTTATAATATTCAGACTTACTGTCCTTACTCTTAATGTACTGGCTACAACTTACTTGCTGATTGAAGGCCTTTTGTGTAAGTCTCTTAATCCTTCATATTAGCTTTCTCTCTGCTTCTTTTATTTTGTTATGTTTTGGGAAGTTTTCATTGCCTTTTGCACAGCATGATAACAGCATGTCTGAGTCTGATATGCGCTTTACCAAGGTCATTTCAGCAGAAAAGACTAGACAACCCAGTTAAACACAGAACTGATTAGCTTAAATGAGTACCTCATGCAAATGTACATCACAGCTTATAAACCAGTGCCTTATATATGCTTTATGTTATAATATACTATATCTTATACTATATACATGTTTTTCCAAGTGTCCATTTGCTTAAAGAACTTTCTTGCTGGTTTTTAAAGAATGACTGTACATTCTTGTAAGGTGGCAGTTGGTGAGATCAGTGCCATGCTCCTGAGTGAGGAATTAGTACTGGTGCTTTACAGTGCAATGCGTCACATACCACCTTTAGCCTCAGAATCTCATACAGTATGTTATGCTGATTGTTGATTCATTAATGCCCTCACTTGTGGCCAGCTGATTTTGTTTTTCAAATACTGTATATCTGTTCGGCAGAGTAGAAAATGGTCAGTTATACTGTACACAGTTCAAGTTCAAGTTCAAGTTTGTTCATTTGTATAGCGCTTTTCACAACAAACATTGTCTCAAAGCAGCTTTACAGTAAACCAACAAGTTTAAACTCAGAAATTAGTTCATTACTAAGTGGTGTATATGTCCCTGATGAGCAAGCCTGGGCGACTGTGGCAAGGAAAAACTCCCTTTTGGAAGAAACCTTGAGAGGAACCGGACTCAAAAGGGGAACCCATCCTTATTTGGGCGACAACAGCAGTGTGATTTATATAAACTATAGTATAAACAGATGATATGGTAGTATAAAGAGATAATATAGTACAAACAGATGATGACTGTGTTAGGTGTAGGTCCAGGGGGCGCCGGAACACAGCAAAAAGATATGTGTTTATTTTACTCCCACAGAGTTGATTTCATATCTCCACACTCCCTAGAGTTAAATGAACTCTAAACAGTTGAAAATGTATAAAATGGAAACTTTAGAAAAATATCCTGGTATGTGTGGACAGTTTTAGGGTGGAGACCAACAGCAGTGCTCCACATATCAGACTTTTGTATAATAAATGACGGAACACCTTCATGAAAATGTTACAATCTGGAAAGGTTTACTGTTACTGTGGTTACCAGTAACGAAATTGATATTATAAGTGGACAAACTGAACCAAACTAAATGTCCGGATATATGAATTTGATTAATACCTGCCAGCCATTCAGAATCCAGTATTCAAACAGACTATGTCATAATAAAAGTTCAGTTAATTATTAATAGAAACATTCTTCCTCACAGTTGTCAAAAATGTCAAAAGTAGCTATGTCAATGAAAAATATGGTACCAGACTTTAAACATATTTTCCCCGCTAATCATTTGTAGCATGGATGTCACTATCTGCTTTCCATCCACCTATGTTTATGCGCTTTTTGGAATATTGCATAAAAAAACCTGGATATGCGTTTCATATAGGTGTTCTAAGATTAGTTACTATATCTAAAAAAAGCCTCCTTTTAACGCAACAACTTCCATTGATTTTGGCACCAATTTATCAAAAAATGATGACCTTGTTCTCTCTGACACATTTGCTGGAAACGGTGCTTTATTTGCATATATTTTATGCAATATTGCAGTTTTGCGCATAAATTTAATTTGCATCTTTTGATGGAAACATGACTAGTGAGAATCTGCTCCCTTCTGACACCAGCCTTTAGTGGTCAGTCAATGAACTGCAGTTTTCACTCTCTAGTATACATCTGGGAGGACGTTTACTTAGACGTTTAATTTATGTGATTTTCTAACAATCAGGTTCAACATGCCACATGATGACAGTAACAAATGCAAAGAGGACGGTGTTAAAAACCAGCAGCATGTGATGGCACCTACTCTCAACTTTTACACAAATCCTTGGATGTGGTCCAAATGCAGTCGGAAGTACATCACAGAGTTCCTCGAGTATGTGAACCCTCTTTCCACTCCATAGAGTGACATGTTTTGCATGCGATGTTGACTTAGATGTTAACTTTGTGATTGTTCTCCTGTGTTGGCATATATTTGTTATCTTCTAAATATTCACAGCAGAGATGGAAATAAAATAGCTATTCTAATCTGAAAGCCTTGTCTTTGTTTTGTTTTCTTTGAGCTCAATTGTTTATCATTTCTCTTCAGCACAGGGTATGGTGAGTGTTTGCTGGACGAGCCGGTTTCTAGGCCATACAGTTTGTCCCAGCAGCTGCCTGGACAGATATTCAGCGTCAATAAACAATGTGAGCTGATATTTGGGCCTGGGACACAGGTGTGTCCATATATGGTGAGAAGATCCCTAGGGAATTGTTTAACATACTGACATGTATGCTTTCTAGTATATATCTGCTACCTGATATTATTTATATGCCAGTGTTGTGTTTTGTGATTTCTTAATAAAGCAATGATGAAAATCTATTTTCTGAAGTTAAAATTGTTAATAAAAGTATGATTGTTGTATAAGAGAGAAGCTAACAGTGTTTTGATGCTCTGTAGACGCAGTGCCGGAGATTATGGTGCACTAGTCCTGAAGGAGTCCAACGAGGCTGTCGAACTCAACATATGCCATGGGCTGACGGGACTGACTGTGGGGCAGGAAAGGCAAGCATTTAAAATAGCATTCACTTTTAAGGCCTTTTAACAACAATCTGAATTAAGATTCACTCGAGATCCCTAGTGTAGTGATCCCTAGATAGTGAGTCATAGCACTAAATGGTATTGTTGCTGTTCAGACTCCGCTTTATTGTTCTAAAGCGTTTGTGACTGTTGAATCATTTTCAATTTCTTGCTTTTTGCTTGATACTGTAACATGGAGTCTCAATAACAATCTAATGGCGCTTTCCCACTAGATTCTAGTAACGACACAACTCTGCTTGATAGAGCATAGCTCTCCTTGCCACGATTCACTTTTGTATCCCCACCGACTTCCAGTAATGGTTCTGGGTGGTATTGTATATTTAGACGTCACTACTCTAGTTCTATTTGGTGACATTGTAAAGAATGAGACAGAAATGCACAACCCCCCATAAAACCAAAAGAAGAAACCCACAACATTGACCACACACCACAGTAAAAAAGGGAAATCATAGAAGGAGTAGTATATCGAAGAGTTCTATTGAAGATATTTACTTTCTGACCAATCAGTGAGTTCAACAACTAACAAGTCAGCAATCAACACAATGTTTTTTGTTTTCAAATCAGAGAAAAGTATTTAACTGGCTGAACTTTATGTGGTTTTAGAAAAAAAAACAGCACTGCTAAAGGGAACAGAATGAGTTGGAAAAGACTAAAAATTGCACAGTTGAGCCATGCCGAAAATGAACATGAAAAACAACAGAAATCTGACCAACCATCAAGCATCTCTCCTAAGTATGTGAATTTGAAATCTGTTTAGTGCATTTCAGAGAGAAAACAACATCACCATATTTCTTCATGAATGGTAGACGTGAAGAAATATATGAACAATCTTTTAATATAGCCAAATTGCTTATTATAGCGACAAAAAAATATGAAGAACTTTTTTGTAAACATCTTCCTGGACATCTTTCTTTCATCTCTTCCTTCCCACATATCCAAAGCAGATAGCTCTGATGGTGTTGCAGCAGAAAAACAGTGAAGAACTCAAAACTCTTTGTGTGCACGTCAGCTGTGATTGGCTGATCTCTTCTATTGAGGCAGTACAAAACAAGTCATTTGCACTCAAGAGATAATCATGTAAATGATCAGGCTTAAAGTTGTAATGCATTTACTGTGTCAAATCGAAAAGTTTTCTAATACTACCATCACCTATGCTGAGCTTACAGTGAGAGTCTCGCATAGCCGGACCATCAGGTTAGGTCTGGAGTCTACCACAGCTTTCATTGGCCAACACCCAACAATGAGGTCGTTTGACATGCCAACCAATCCCATGTTCTTTTGCATAGAGTCGAGGAAATGTCTCCATGACTACTGACTGAGATGCTAAAAGTCATGGGAAAAAGTCACAGAAGTTGAGTGATAACACAAAGTTATAAGTCCCTATTACCACCCAAAACACAGAGTAAAAGGTGGGAATAAGAAATGTATGCAGACTTTGTTCATTAATTCAAACAAGTTTCCGAACAGTACCACTAAAAACCTCATCAAAACTCCTTGACATCTTTTATAGAGTGTATGCCATGAACTCATACGTTTGCAAATCCAATGTTTAGTTGTTCTTATAATCGGCAATTTCTGGTACATTAAAGATCTCATTTTTTCTTGATAAAATCATTGCACTTCGTATCCCAAAAATGAAATGAAAAACTATGAAATGATAAACTAAACCAATCAGATCACGGCTTCAACAATCCTGAAGGGTTTCCTGTTACAGTGGAGATCTACCAGTTTAGGGGGACCTAGAAGACAATGAATTTGGAAGGTTAAGAGACAAATGAAGTAGAAGCAGGAGACTTTGAGTGTGGTATGACAGACAACGGGAGACTGAAGTGGTGAGGCTAATATATACATTCGGAGTGAATGGCAACAGGTGATTCAATTAGGTAGAAGATGAAAATTGTGATGAAACTCCAGATTTAGCTGACACTAAAGGAAACCCTGGAGAGACCTGACAACTGCTGTCAGTGTAAACAGGGTCTTATATAGCTGTTCTTGCTTTCCTTGGGAATTTCCATGATTTAATATGTGAGTTTTTATGCGTTTCTGGTGTTGGCACAAATTTTAAGCAGCTTTTACAAAAACACTATTTTTGTTTGTGTTATTTGTGGTGGAGCTCTATTTGGATTTGTTTAGATTTGTAGAAAAGGATCTCTTTAGTTTTAAGCTTCGTAAACTGCATCTCCTGACTTCTATGGAAGTAATTTTTTTAGTGGACTGCAAGTACAATAATAGCTCTGATGAAGTTTCAACCCCTAGCAAAAATATTACAAAAAAAAACTCATATAAGTTTAGAGCAATAAGAAGGCAAGTCAGTAAGCTCTTTGATATTAGATTGGATTGTCCCTCAAGCTTTTTCTCTTGTGAAGCAGCAATAACTCTTTGCTGGTTGCATGTGGAGAGCTTTGTATGTTCATAGTTTACGTACAGTTTCATACCCTGCCAGAAACTCATTATATCACTTTAGAAAAACTCCAGGAAGTTAGCACTGTATTTCTGAAATTACCCAGAGCGCTGTTTTGTAGGAATACAGATGTAAAGCAGATTTTTCTTCAACATCAAAACATAGTTTTGCTCAAATCACACCCAAAACAACAGTTGTGCACTCTGGCATATAGCTTTGTTTTGACATTTTTACAGTGTTTCGCTTGGGAACTCAAGCAGGGGTTGTTCAGTGGTGTTTGTATTTATGCAAGTAAGATCGACGGCACCATGGAAATGGAATGTTCATGTTGAAATTTCATATACAGTACAAAAAAAAAATTTTAGACAGCTGTACAAGATGCTGTAAACAAAGAATGCTTTCAGAAATATAAATTAGGATTATTTTACAAAATTTACAAAAAGCAAAGTGAGCAAACAAAAAAGATTAGTGTCAAAGCATTATTTGGGTGTTATTACCTTTTGCCTTACAAACAGTACCAATTTTTATAGGGGTTTTGTAGGATTATAGTCAGGTGTATGATAAACTGATTATTACAAACAGATGGTAATGATCTTTAATGCCACATGTTGGTTGATACCAAGTCATGAACTGAAACAGAAACAGCCAAACTCTGCTGCCAAGGTTAGGTTGAGATAGTTTATTGTTGTGGCAAGATTGAGCACAGCAACAAGACACAAAATTGTTATACTGCATCAACAACTCTCCTTGACAAAGATTATGAAAGCAGACTGGTGGTGGTTTCAAAATGTCATGTTGCAGATCTTTTGAAGAAGCACAAATAAACGAAGATTGTAGAAGATCGTAGATGCAGTGAACAGCCAGGGGAACGTAACTCAGCAGATGAAAGACACATCAAGTTAATTACCCTACATGAATGTAAGATTTCCAATGATGCCATCAGCTTTTTTATTTTAAGGTTTAACCCTTGTGTCTTGTTCAAATTCAGTACCCTTTCACGATGTTTGCGGGTGCTAACAGCCACTATATTAAAATCCCATTTTCCAATGTTGTTACTAATGTTTGACGTCCAAAAGCATATATATTTTTAAGCTCTTGGCAATTGAAGTGTATTTTTTTAACCAAGTAGTTTTGATTAGAGCTGAGATAGATACAGAGATTTATTAAAAAAAAAAAAACAAAACAAAAAAAAAACGAAACAGACAAAGTAAAAAAAAAAAACTGTTATATTTACAGCAGTTTAATTCAGTAGCTGTTAACAGCCCAGAACAACACAAAAGGGTAGAGTGCATTTTATGGCCAGAATGCACTTTTGAGATTAAAAATATAATTCAGTTTGATGAAACAGATAAAGGTGTGGCCAAATTTAGACTGAGAATGACCCTGAAGTGGCTGAAAACATCTTCAACAACACACAAGGTAGTTTCTGAGATGTTTTAAAGGAAAGGGAACAGAACTCATCCCAATGTGATGCCTATTCATAAAGATTTGTTGTTGTTTTATTAATTTTTGCTTATCCGTGCTGATGAGATTTTATTTTTGATCAGCACTGATTTCCCTCAAAATACTTTCATTTCCTCAATACTGAAATCTATGTATTTTGTATTTGAACTGGTTAATATCCATGAAGCAGCATTAAAGACATTTAGGGAAGTCCTGAAACTCACTGTTGGCTGTCCACTCATCCTATCTCACACTCCCATAACTGTGTCTGTGCAGCTCTTTAACTTGATAGTGGAAAAGAGCAAAGGGACCATAGCTGACATAATTTAAAGTTAGAAAATGCTTTGTGTGTTTATGTAGAAAGAAAGAAAAAGAGTTGAATAACTGATGGCTTGCTTCAGGCAGTTCCAAATCAATTCTTTAGTTTCAGAGACAACTCCAATCATGGTGCACTTTGATGCTTAAAACTTTGCAGGCCTTTTGTGTACACAAGCAGCCTTGTTTATGCACTGTACGAAGGAAAATATCTGAAAAAGTTTTAAAAACAAACTTATATTTTCCAAGTATGCTAAACATTGTGGTTAAATGAACTGCACATGAAACACTGGGCTATACCAGATCAAGAGGTTTGATTATTTAAACGTAAAGAAATGTTGTCGTCAATGCATCAGTCTGTGTTATTTATAACAAACAGGCAGCAATTGGTGATTCTGCAATGATCTCATCTTTTCTCTGTGTGTCCGTTGCTTGCAGCATTGTAAACATGGCCTCTGCATCCATAAAGAGCATGAATATGTTCCAATCGAGGGCGCTTGGGGTTTGTGGAGTCCCTTTGGCAGTTGCTCAAGGACCTGCGGAGGAGGAATCAAGATTGCTGTGCGCGACTGCAACAGACCCGTGTAAGCCGCAGCTCTTTGTACTCTTCCTTCCTCACTCGACTGTGAATTGGCACCAGGTTTCTTAATGTTCCCTGGCAAATGTCTGAAGTGAAGCCATCCTGAGGAAAAAAGTTGATGAAAAGAGACAGCGATCTTAGTGTTTTAGACAACAGGTTGTGCTCAAACTAATTAGTTGGCAAATGTCAAGGGCTTTCTAATGTAATAAGTTTTCAGTTTGGCTGTGTTCTCTAATGGTGTGCTTTGAATGACTTTAGGCCCAGGAACGGGGGGAAATACTGTGTTGGACGCAGAATGAAATTCCGTTCCTGTAGCTCTGAGCCATGTTCCAAGCAAAAGAAAGACTTCAGGGAGGAACAGTGTGGCAGCTTTGATGGACGTCACTTCAACATCAATGGTCTACCTCCAAATGTCCGCTGGGTGCCAAAGTATAGCGGAAGTAAGGATTTAGTTCTGGGTTACGTCATGAACAGATTCAAAGGAATACACGTTCATTAAAAAATGCAAGTAAAGACATTGACTGCAGGAGTTAAGTAATTATAAATCATTTAATCTCAGATAATATTCATGCATTGAAATAGACACATTCTAAGAATAATAATGAGTTGTTTGAAATATATATAATATATATAAGTAAAAAAACTGAGTTTAGATACTAAGGGGATTCACTGAAAATAAGAGAAAAAGTCAAGATAAAAATCTGTCAACGTTTACAAAAAAATGTTAAGAACTCATTTATTTTTCAGAATCGTTCTTATTTCGAATGGAATTCATTTGAAATAAAATCAAGATCATAATGATCCAATAGGCAGTTTAGCGTATATTTTCAATACCAAAAACTATAGTCAGAGAAATAAGTATTTCGCTTAATAATTATAACGTTTGACCACAGAAATGAAACTAAAAAATGTTCAGTCAATAAATGAATTATATATTTATTTCAGCAGAGAGAGACTAAATAACAAACAAATCTAAACATACTTTCGTCAGGAGCTGATATGTCTTCAAGTTTTCAAATGTTTCATGTAGTTGGGTCCAGGTTTGCACTAAACTCTAGGGATTTTGTCCCATTCTTTGTAGGTCCTCTACGTCACAACAGAAACCTTCAGTTCTTTCCTCAGATTTTGGTCACCTGACCAGTTCACTTCAGGACCTTCAAATGCTTCCTCTTGACTTACTAAGTTACACTGAGTTTCTTTGAGTTATAACTTTGTTGCCTTGGTTTTGTGCTTGGCCACTGGGTCACTGTCGTGCTGACATACAAATCCTCAAAACATTTTCAATTCTGAACTAAAATACCGTGAACTCAATTTAAACCAAATTCCAAAAATATAATGACATATACATAGTACTCTTTACAAAAACAGTCTCTTCTGATAATATTAACTTCACTGTTAACAATCCAACAGCAATGAGAAACAACAAATGGCAGAGAATTCTTGGAAATTTGGGACCTTTGATGACTTAAAAGGTTCAGAAAAATAAAACAAATTTAAAGCTACATTATGTAATATTAAAAAACAGCAACTGAGTAAAAAATGACTGTGTGTCATCAACCAATGAACTGTGCAAGAAATGGTACAAAAATACATCATAATTCAAAGTAGAGCGATAAGTGTGGTCTGAATTAACAACAAAAAAATGTAAAAAAGAATTATTTGCTTTACAAATCATCCAAGATTCTAATAAAAACATGATCGCTTTAAATCTGCCACACGATGTGAGTGGATCTTAAATATTTTTGATGACAAAATAAAATGTGAAAAGTTAAAAAGAAACATAATATGCCAATAGAATCTCTTCCATGTGTTGCAGTATTGATGAAGGACCGCTGCAAGCTATTTTGTCGTGTGGCGGGAAGCACAGCCTACTATCAACTCAGGGACCGAGTTACTGATGGAACGCAGTGTGGACCTGACACCAATGACATCTGCGTTCAGGGTCTGTGCCGGGTGAGAACTGAACAGTTCTTGTGTTTAAATGTGGTGTGAAAATCAATGGAAATCCTGCCGAATCTGAACCAATATTGATGTCCAATCCTCAAGTGTCAAGTGTTAATTCCACATCCTGTTTCTACAGCAAGCAGGATGTGACCACGTGTTGAACTCCAAGGCCAGGAGAGATAAGTGTGGAGTCTGTGGTGGGGATAATTCTTCTTGCAAGACTGTGGCAGGAACATTCAACACAGTGCATTATGGTAGGTCGCGAAGATAAATGAAACCAGTCCTGCTCATAGAAGTCTTTACTTCCCCCAGGTATCTTAATAAAAATTGCTTCTCTTCAGTTCCATGCAGAAGAGACAACTTACTCAGACAGAAGTGTGGTGGTAAGTAAAATTGAGGATTGTTTTAATAATTTTTCCTTTTTTCCAGGTTACAATTCAGTGGTGCGAATACCCAGTGGTGCTACAAACATAGATGTGAGACAACACAGCTACTCAGGGAAAGCAGAGGACGACAACTACCTCGGTAAGACAAGAAATTAGGACTAATCTCATCAAGTTGATTTATGACAAAAAGTTTGTGGTCAAAATCAAGAAAAAAATGATTGCTGGTTATAACTGGTTTTCAGGTACGTTCTAACTTACTTTAATGTTTTAAAAAAGTAAAATAGTAGACTTCTAAAATAGTCTTAGACTTCATTTTGAAAAAAAAAAAGACTTAAAAAGAACACTGCATTATTTTTCCAAGAAACGCACCTAGACATTTTTTTTTATTTTCACGGTAAGCGTCAACTGCTGTTGTTGGGTCAAGGGAGCAATAGGATCGGAAAGGCAGCTGGGAAAGGCAGCAATAGGTGGCTCTTAGAACAAAACGAGGAGCTCTACTCCCAGTGGGGCAGAAGAAGAGACTACAGAAACTGTCTGGAGAAGCGTCCAGTCGTTGCTGAATTTAAACAGCACAAGAGTTCACACGGCATGATTTTAGTGTGATTCACATGTTGTCCATGTTCTTCAATTGCATCTCACAACCAAAACCTCGCAAGAAACTTCTTGTTGCCCTCTGGATGTTGCTCTCTCATTGCCTGCAGATAATCACAGACATTATTTTAGTCCGAAAACAGACATGGATATTTGAGAAGCATTTTGCTAGCCTGTGACTCTAAATCTTTGGTACTTCAATGTGTGCAATTGTCACACACATGTGATTTTGGGCATAAACTCAAAATCGGTGCTAAAACCATGTGCTGAAACCAGTTTGTTTTCCAGAAAACGAATAGTTTGTCTTTATTTATTACAGATAAGCAATCGCTTATCCTCTTCTCCTTCTCCAAAAAATGTGCCTCACACAGTGTGAATTGCTTCCTTGCCACCATGTGGCATGGAGTGAATTGCAGTTCACCTAAGTACCATCTAGTGTTCAGGAGAGGGTCTGTGCACAAATTTTTAAACACAAGAGAAAGAAGATGAAACATGAAGTCTATGCTTGTTTTACACACAAATTTTTCTCTTTAGAACACACTAAACATACTTGAAAACTATATAAAGCCTTTCTCAGTTTAAACGTGGCAATTTCACCAAGGATTACAATTTTGTTTCTGCAGGCTTTTATACCAAAATGTTTTGATTTGAGACCCATTTTTCAGACTTTTTTTTTTTTTCAAAATAATTACCAATCAGTATTGAAATCCTCAAGTATAGGAACAATTTAGCATTTTTGCTTCTTTAATTATGCGATTTCATTAGAATTCTTCAAGCAGATGCATTTAGGCTAGATTATTTTGGAGATGCTTCTTGTCTGAGCACCATGATATCTACGACGAGTAATTGAAGAACTAAGGCTGTCTCTCTTCATTTTCTTCTCTCTCTAACCAAGTGTGTGTCATACAAGTAAAATTGTGCATCACTGCCTTCAAGGTTGTTTATACTTTATATAGCAGCAAATAATATCAGCAAAGGATTTTGCACGTTCTGGCTGCCTAACAGTGAGAAACAATTCGATTTGAATTTCTGAAACATGAGTTTGAATGAAAATCAAATGTACTTTGATTTTAAAGAGGACCTCAGATAAAACCACTGTTTTCCAGGTGATAATAATAATAAAAACACAGAAATTTGGTTTATTGTTTTGTAAATAAACAAAAGTCTGTAAATTATCACTACAAATGTGAAAGGAGCTCTCAGGACTTAGGTTGCGGTCCTTGACACATCTGTACTGGTTAAGCCACACAGAGTATTTTATTATAGCTGCTGAGTGATGCTGTTGTGTTGGCAGTCATCATTTAGTCCCAAGAACATGTTGAGGGTGCAGTAAATAACTTTAGGGTTTGGGGTCAGCAGGAGCTCAGGAACATTGAAATGGTATCATATTGAACAAATCAGTTTCTGACAAAGTTAAAAGAAAGAGTTTTCATGAGGGATTTTGTGCATTACATACCGTATTTTTCGCCGTATAAGACACACTTTTTCTTCCCCAAAACTGAGGGGGAAAGGTTGGTGCGTCTTATACGGCGAATGCAGAGCGCCGCGGAGCGGAGGGCGGTCACGGCCGTAGGAGAGGCGTAAGAGAGGCTGCGGCTTCAGCCTAGCTCCGGAGCCGTCCTTCCTCATTTCTGATAGCAGTGACGAAGAGGAATTATTGGGGTTCGAATAAAAACATTACAGCCTTTTTTTGTTACTTTTACTGCTTACTGACTGTTCATGTTTGGCATATAATTGTACTAAACTGCTGTTAACTTTTACACAGTTGATATAAAATATTTTACTACAGTATTTGGTTTAGAATCTTTTTTTTTCTAGATCTTCCTCATTTAAAATTGGGTGCGTCTTATATGTCGGTGCGTTTTATACGGCGCAAAAATACAGTACTTTGTATAATTACCATGAAGAATCTTATGTGCTCTTTAAAGAACATAAAACAATATGTGAAAACAACCTTTCTAGCTTTGGGTTTTATTTAAATATCTGGCAACAAAGAAATGTTTAGAGGTCCACCAATGTCCAGAGTTCAACCGTTTCCATTTTTGTTGTTACAGGATGAGTATAAAGATGTAATGCCACCTTCTAAGATTAGTCTTCTTTTATATGTACCTCTTATAGCTATCTTGAATCTAAAGATCATAAAGTTGTTTTGTTCCTCAAATATGAAGGCTTTGTTGAGACTGTATTTTTGCAATGAACGGGGGACTTTAATAATCTGCAATGAGCCATAAGCCTTTACTAAAGTAGGGTAATATTTAAAAAGAAAATATGATATTCCTAGAGTCTTTTCTTATATTTCTTAAGAAAAATCTGTTTTCTAAGGAAGTTTTTATAAGATCACTGAGTGCACACGTGTCTACTGATGTCTTTTCATGGCTCTGTGTATTTACTCTGTGTGTTTATCTACTTCACAAGTGCTTTAGGCCGAGACAGGAATGTAGCCAAGCCGTTGTGGAAAGCCATTGTTTAAAGGGGGAACAAAGCCGGCCTGGTGTATTGTGCAAGTGGTGTGCAGGGTAACTCAGGAAATTAGCTACATAATCACATTAGAGTGCGTTTTTGAGGCAAACTGACTTCAGCAGAGCAAGACGTGGCCTCTTCACGGAATACTGGCTTTCTATCCCCGATTAGTCCAATCCCCTCTGACTGTAGCTTAATCAGACTCTAAATGACATGCTAGCTTTCTTAGCTCATGCAGGTATTGCAGTGTATACATTTGCGCATGAATTAAATGCTTGATATCTGTATTATTTGCTTACCAAAAAAAGCTTGAAAATCTTATGTTTTCCAGCCTTATCCAACAGCCGTGGAGAGTATTTACTCAATGGAGATTTTGTGGTCAGCATGTTTAAAAGGGAAGTCAGAGTAGGGAATGCTGTGATTGAATACAGTGGCTCTGACCATGTGGTTGAGAGGATCAACTGCACTGACCGCACAGAAGAGGAGATTATTGTCCAGGTAATGTGACATCAGAGGTGTAAAAGCTCACATTTTGAAATGAAACCCCTGGAGCTTGTTACCTCTGAACAAATTGTGATGTTTTCAAACTAGGTGCTTTCTGTAGGGAACCTCTACAACCCTGATGTCAGGTATTCCTACAACATTCCCATTGAAGACAGACCTCAGCAATTTTTCTGGGATGCCTACGGGCCGTGGCAGGATTGCAGTCTTTTGTGCCAAGGTGGGTGTGAGAGCAGCAACATATTTGGTTGTGTCTGCCAGAAGTGCAGAATTCGGCTAACTTGAACCAGACGTGTCAGGTCATTCAGTTCAGTAATGCTGGGAAATCTGGAGAACTTTCTTCCTTGAATATAAACATGTGTTTCAAGGGGTTTATGTTTTGTGCTGTGTGTTATGATCCTTTAGGAGAGCGCAAGAGGAAGATCACATGCAGTCGTGAGTCTGATCGTGTGGTGGTTTCAGATCAGCGCTGTCATGGCTTGGCTAAACCAGCAGCAATCACTGAGCCTTGTAACACAGACTGTGAACTCAGGTACATGTCACATGTTCAGGATCTGTGTTTAGGGCCAGATTTCACAGCTCATAAGCAAATACTTGAGTTAACTTAACGTTTAACTTGAAGCAACCGGCTCCAAAGGCAATTAATGTCATTTTAGTGTATTTATTCAAGTTTAGCTTTTATTAAATTGAGGAGTGATGAGGTTTTTCAAGTGACCTCGGGCTGGAATCAAACCCAAGGCACTGATTTACCATTCGTTGGACAATGCCAGCCATCTCTTATTCCTTCACAAAGATGACCCTCACTTTACAATTCCCAAAAATTTTCAGACAGAAAGAAAATGACTCCAATCCAGAGATCGCCAAAGAGGAAATTAACTTTACATTTGGATGTAATTCAAAGCACTTTTAAGAAATGTTGTAGATAGACATCTCTTCTGGGTGTTTAGTGCTGGTGGTGTAGTGGTAGTCCCATGAAACAGACTGGCAACCTCTCTCTTCAGTCCTCAGTTTCTGAAAAAAGTAAATGATGAAAATGTGTAATTAACTTGTAAAATGTAAAGTACAAAGTAAAAAGTGAGCTTGACTTAACCCTTAGAAGGCCTTTTTGAAGATTTCTTTTGCTATACAATTTGCTCAAATTATATTTAAAAATATATTGTATAAAATTTATGTATATATTTATATTAAATTTATATTTATATTACATTTTTTTTGGCAATGTTTGATATATTGCCAAAAAATATACAACCCCAGCTTCTTTCTATTTTACAAATGTGTTTTCATTGCATTACACAATACTTCCACAACAAATCGGAAATTGTACAAAAAGTGTAAATCTGAGTAGTAAATTTTGTCATTTTTTCCTGCAAAAACTTCAATTTGACCTCAAATAGTTTTTATTTTTTTATTTCCCCGAAAAAGGTAAGACAAGATCAAAACAGAGTTGTAGAAAAAAAAAACAACAGGCAAACCTCTCCTAAACCTTATTCACGGTTCCAAGCACTTTTTATTCCATTGTGCTTTGTTGTGTGCCAGAATAAAAAAAATACAAGCCATATCACAGGTCTTGTACTTCCAAGGGTTCTCCGTTCTTTTTACCACTAGATGGCACTGATTTGGGGTCTATAAAACGAAACTGATGCATTTTCTCACATTTTAATTTTGAATCAACTTGCAAATCTTGTGTCATAGCGCTTGTAATGTTCATTTAAAACACCTAAACATTGAAACCTACACATTATATTGAATCAAAATTAAACAATAGCTGGGTTGTGTCATTCCTAATAAATTCAAACAGACACTGCGACCAGCAAACACACTGGTGTCAGCAAGGACTTCTAAGGGTTACGCATCAGAACTACTTCAGTCACTGCCGGTTGCTTTGACATTTTTTACGTCCGAGAATTATTGCAAGTAATGAATTATTTAAGTTAACTATGATGTTTTACAACTTTTGAAATTGTACATTCTATTAGTAAAAGACATAGGAGACCCAATCAAGCTAGAGAAAATCCAGAGGTGAAAGTACAGAGGTGGCAAAATCTTAAAAAAGGTCAGCAGGAAAACTCCAAATGGATAGAGTCTCTGAAAGGAGCTGAGCACAAAGAGCAGAGACCATGCGGAAACCTCACTGCCACAGGAGCTGAAAAACTACAAAAAGCGTCTATAGACTTAACAGGAGCTTAAATCCCTTCACAGAAGGATAACGTTAGATAATGACCTCGCGCTGAAACACAAAACAGCGTGTCTGAAAAAGCCACAAGAGCAATCAGTCCGCACAAGTTATACTTTTACGCCTAGTTGACAGATGAGAGAATCAAAAAGTTGGGGAAAACAGCTGAACTGAAACGCTCTTATTCTCTCTTTGGAATATTCTGCTCTCCTGACTTGAGAATAAATTTAGTACAAATCTATTTTTAACAATGTAATTGACCTTGATGAGCTTTATTCCCCTTGCACTGCATTTCAAATAGAGTAAATAACATGTTTTGCCATTTTGGGCACAAGGAGTCATCCTGTGTGACACCATTTGGGCTGTTTGTCCAGTGGAAATCATTCTAATATGGATACAGAGCTGGTTATAGACTAGTAGTTCAAATGGAACAACCTTATCTTGTAGTACACAAAGGTGACAACATCCAGGATCAACACAATTTTCTACTTTGACAAATACAGATTAATCTATTGCAGAGAGACAGAAGTGTTATCCTCCGCATGGGCTGCAGATTTATGCTACTAGCAGCTTGTTTTAGCTATACATATAGAAATTAATTAAATGAACAGCAACACAATTTTTTTGTAGAATCTGTAGGCATTCATATAAACTAATAATGCAGTAAATGACGTTTACAATGCCATTTCAATGTTCAGCTGAGAAGTGATTTTGGTTTGGAAACAGAAAAAAAATAAACTCCATTCCCAAGCTTCGGGAAAATATCCCAAGCTTACAACCAAAATATTTAACAAAAACGGTGCATTAAATTATATTGAGAAGATCTCTATGATCTGCAAGTAATGAATTCAGTGAAGAGCATGATGTCTAATTATGATTTACTGTGGTTCTAATTATGATTGGTACATATTTTAGCTAAAACAAGCTAACATTTGTGTTTTCAAATTTCTTTTATGGTCAAACATGGTCTTAAAAGTCTCAGTGCAGTTCTCACAGCTCTCTAAAGGATTAGGGAGTGGTGCTCAGGTTTTGGTCATCATGGGTAAAACATCTGCTAATAATGTTTAGAAATGTTAACTATTAGATTCATAGCTGCCATTCCAAACAAGTAACACAAATCTCTAAAAATACCTTAAATAAAAATAATCTAATCTCATTATCATGCTTTATAATAATTTGCATTCATTTTCTAAACATATAACTGTAATTGTGCATAATTGAATTTCAAGATTCCAGACTTTACAGTCACAAGGATGTACAAGTCTCCATAGGTCAGTACTGGGGAAAGTAAATCAAATACGATGCCTTGCAACTGACTCAAGTTCTTTACTGGAGGCAATTTAGCTTACATCTTGTTTCTGCTGCCCATCAGTGGAATCAGGAAATACAATTTGAATCTGGGTACAAACGTTTAATGGTATTTCAAAAGTGTAACAATTGTCTTAATATTTTTTAAATATATATATATATATATAAAACTAGGCGGCATGGTGGCGCAGTGGGTAGCACTGTGGCCTTCCAGTTGGAAGGAGTTTGCATGTTCTCCCTGTGCTTGCATGGGTTTCCTCGGGGTACTCCGGTTTCCCCCACAATCCCAAAAACATGCCGTTAGGTTAATTGAATAATCTAAATTCCCCTTAGGTGTGAATTCCCCTGTCCAGGGTGTACCCCTGCCTCTCGCCCAATGTGTGCTGGAGATAGGCACCGGCAGACCCCCGTGACCCCGAAAGGGAAGAAGCGGGTATGAAAATGAATGAATGAATGAATGAATTAAAAAAAACGCACTTTTGCTAATCCAGATTGCATTTCTCAAATTCACAGGTGGCTCGTGGCCCGCAAAAGTGATTGCACAGCCACATGTGGCCAGGGTTACCGGACTTTGGACTTTTTCTGCACCAAACAGAGCAGGTTGGAAGGGAAAAGCCAGAAAGTGGATGAGCGTTACTGCAGCGGCCAGCGGAAACCTGATGACAAGGAGGCTTGCCATGGAGACTGCAACCCCGGGGAATGGCAATATTCTTCCTGGTCTGAGGTGCAAGAGCTGGTGAAATAAACCATATGTGATGCAAAAACATAGTGTACAAGTAACTTACAGCATGTTTTGGCCTGGTTTTGAAGTGCTCTAGGAGCTGTGGGGGAGGAACCCGGCGTAGGAGTGCTGTATGTGGAAAGTCAGCAGAAGTTGATGATGAAAGCAAGTGCAACCCTCAGGAAAAGCTCACGGCGCAGCCCTGTAATGAGTTCCTGTGTCCACAGTGGAAAACTGGTGACTGGTCGGAGGTAAACACCAACAAACACCCAAACATTCTAAAAACCTCTAAGAGTACACTTTTGTTTGAGGTGTATGAGTTCCATTTCAGCATGGTCAGATGTTTTGAGAGTGTTAAAGAATGCACATTTTGTCTCGTTATATTTTCTTAGATGAATCCAATCAATCGCAAGATGCTTTTGTGTTGAATAACCTCCTTGCTGCCTTCAATGGAACGCTTTCCATTGTCAAACTGATTTTGGTATCCTCTTGTTATCAAACTTATGAAATAAAAAAGAGAAAGACCCTGTACACAGATGTATCCTGTATTATTTAGATTTAGAAATGGAGAGTATTGCTGTTGGGAATAAAATGTTCTCCTATCAAATATTCCCTTTAGAAGTCAGGTGTATGATGAAACAACTACACCAAACGGCTGATAATGATCATCACTGTCACACATAAGCTTGAAACCCAATCATGAACTGAAACACTAACAGC